>JAHPZR010056195.1:47500-74316 GCA_019787425.1 Platygyra sinensis | reverse complement strand
GATTCTTTGTCTTCTTCCTCAACAGACTTTGATCTTGATCTCTCTTTTTCTTTGGACTGCGAGCGTGACTTAGACTTGCGCGACTTGGAACGTGATCGTGAACGTGATGAGGAATGGTGGCGCTTCTTTGGAGATTTTGAACGTGACTTGGAGTGGCTGCGTGAACGTGAATGACTTCTGTTACAATCAGGAAAAATTTATTTTTATTTCACACACACAGTTTTGGTGCTCCATTTTAACAAGGGGAAGGAGACTGTTATACAAATGCAAGTTGACAAAACAACCGAACTTATAATGGTTGCTAAGCAACAATGCTCAAATGATCAACTGTTTTCCTATTGCTCAGTAAGGTAAATTGCTTGAGAATTATGTTATCAAAAATGTGGCAACTATTGCTCTATTACTCCTTCAGAGGTCTAAAAACACCCATTTGGGCAATCATACTATACCTCTTTCTTCGTTTTGGAGAGCGAGATCGACTACGGCTGCGTGATCGTCGTGATGTTCTGACCTTTTCCTAGGTAAAATAGAAAACAATTATAAAACTACGGCCCAACTAAACTGAAAACAAGAAACACTGCTGTAATAAGTGACTAAAGTCCTTCCCTTTGTAAGCTTCATGATCATCAGAGATCTACTATGTTCTTGTGTACAGTTTGGTTCTTGTCAAAAATTGAGTGTTTATACCAAGTTAGAACAATATAAGGGTAGAAGTTTAGGGACACTTCCATATTGAACAGCTAATTTGTTTCTTGGATCAAACCTTTGATGGAAAACAGTTTTATTGTTTTACTTCACCTTCCTACACCTAACCTATGCCAAGTGGCACACAAGGCTCTACTGTTTTACTACATGGACATGACAAATAAGTTGTTACTTGGGTATCAGAATTAAGGTCTTACTATTTTGAGACGGATACGCTTTCCGTTCAACTCTGTATCATCAAGTTTTTTCAAGGCAGCCTTCATGTCTTCCTTGCTAGCAAACTCCACAACTCTAAGGAAAGATACATTTCTGTTAAGTACTGGAAGTATGACAACAATGAGTTTAAAAAATAATGGAAGTTGTATTCAACTGAGAGGTAAGTGCAGTTTAATACTTTGCTCAAGCTTACAAGACAAATGGCTCATGCATAGTTATGTCCTTTCACAGCAATCAAGAGAAAAACATTTTCTTGTCATGATCAGTTAAGACAATCAAATTTTTTTTCGTCAACGTGAGTTTGAATGAATTGGAAAAGTGTCTAAATGCATTACAAATAAACCAAAACTGCTAAATCATGGTCATGAACACGCCTGTACTTGTTCTAGTATTTCACAAATGGTATTTTTTTTTGGTAAGAAGCTGCATCCCCTGGACTTTGTGCAACAGGACCATAGCTAGAAACATTTGAGGCACTTGCCTCAGTATTTTTTTCCGTTGATGTTAACCCTTTACACCCCAAGAGTGACTTATAGATTTTACTCTGTCTAACGCCAGACGATTTTACTCGTCAAAGGGAGGCCCCTTGGGGCTTAAAGGGTTAAAAAACTATCTCCCTTAACCCTTTACACCCCAAGAGTGACTTATAGATTTTACTCTGTCTAACGCCAGACGATTTTACTCGTCAAAGGGAGGCCCCTTGGGGCTTAAAGGGTTAATAGTCATTAAGACAGCCTAAATACCTACAAGTAGGCAGAGAATTTACATGTGACCATGGACATTGCCTTGGTCATACTTTTCTTCTTGCTGCAGATGTGTTCCAAAGAACAATATGTACAAAGACATTCAGACAACACAAAAATACACACCCTTCTCCCTGCCTTCTCTTGTGAGCATCTGCAAAAGTGACTTCTCCTGCTTTGGAAATATACTCCTTCAAATCCTGAAAGAAACTTCACCTTCACTTCATGTATTCCTTCAAAACATTGTATAAACTACAGTAACAAGAAGACAGCAAACCACTATGACAAGGTTCACCCTTTAAGTTGGTGACTGGTAAAAGATTACTGCCTTATTACAATGCTGTTCTCAGCAAATTCTGTCTCAGTTTTGTTTCATCTACAAGGATTGCCTCATCAGCAGGACTGTCACTTACTAATAAAACTACTCAGTGCAGGGTTTGCTTTCGAACTATGGACCAAATAATCAAGTCTTGCTACTTTGACAAAGCTAAACCCTATCTCATGAGGAGTTCTTTAGTTATTACTACCCCTATAAATTAAAAATTTGCAAATTACTTCTTCAGTTGCCATCAATGGATCACCAATCTTGAAACCATGATACTTACCTGTCCAATAGTCTTTTGCATCAATTTAGAGAATCATACTTTATGAAACGGAAACAGAATGTGGCTGACGTGCAGAGGTGGCCAACTGTTAGACTAAGCTCAGGTGAGAGAGAACTCACACGACGGTTGGACAGCCACAATAGTACTAACTTAAGCCCTGAATGTCTGTTTGTTGAGGCAAGGTTCGGAATGGAAATTTAACATGGCATGGTACGCAAACGTCTTGGCACTTGCTGCTACGGTTGGTTGGGTAGCAAATGTCAATCAAGGTCAGATAGTACACTCCTGGATCAAGCTCAAAATGCCGTCTGACTGAGTGACCGACTGATTAGGAGTAGGGCAGGCGTACTGGCTAGGACATGGCATAGATAGGTTTGGACATCTATAGATCAAGAGGTGGTGATCAATTAAGTTATTTTTTTAGAAATCATGATAACACCACATCCTACCAATTGAACCAGTTTGTTTTTACTACAATATTGCTACATGAGTGAAAGATGATTTTTTGAAGAATCTACTTTATTCTATACAAACAGTTCTTGTTAGACATACACAAAGCCTATCATACTTGAATACAAGGTGGATTAGAAGTAATGAACCACTTGGAGCCCAAAGGGAAATTAAAATAATGTCAATTTTATAAGCAAGAAACTTCCAATACCAAACTGCCTTGTGACCCTTAAAAAAGACAAATTCATAGCTACAAATTACCAAACATTTATAATCAGTGTTGACTAAAACAAACCTGCCAGTTAATCCGTGAAGAGAGATTTTCCACAGCAAGCCTGTGCTCTGTTCGCAGTGGGGGTGTGCGGCCTCTTCTCTGCGGTCTACTACTGCTGCTAAGAACAAGTTAAATGCAATTCCATGTTAAAACTTTTAATTCTAGGTCTAGTTCAACCGTTAATTTTTCATGGGTAACTTCAATCAAATGTATCCCTATAAAATAGCTGTATGTTGTCTAGTTAATATTCTCTGATATAGTGACAGTTGTATTCTGCTCAAGACAGTCCCACGCAGAAAATCAGTATTCTGAGAATGTGAGTAACAGTATAAACTAAAAAGTTTTTCTTCTGTGATATGGCAAGGTTGCTTATTCAATGAAGATTGTTTAACATCCCTGTGTGGAGAACAGTGAGGAATAGGAATTTGTACTAAGCCACTCTTGGCTATTTTAAATGAACATTCCAGATGTCACTAGCCCAGGTAGTGAGTGTTATCACAAGGAAGTTGTCAAACCTAGCACAGCTTTGAAGCACTTGGAACTGCTCTTACTAATGGTACAAATCCTCTGAAGTGACAGAATATTTTCCCTGTACCTGCAAGCTTTCATTTTAAATGAAACTCTCAAATCTCCAGTTACTTCATTTACTAGTATGTTAAATTCACCTTGGTTGGCTTCGGTAACCGTAGTCCATAGTTCTGGATGGATTTCTGGCATGTTCAACAACAACTCTGAGATAAATGGAAACAAGAAAAGTAAATTTAGAACTCTACATAAGTAGATAACGAAACCCTTTCATGTGAAGTTGCCACAGCACAACATCTACGCAACATCTCATGAGCAGGAAAGCAATTTTGAGGCCACCCTGTCAAATGTGCTGGTACTAAGCAAATTTCCTGCCTATACAAAATTACCACAATGGCCACACTGGAGTAACTTATCCTGACTCATAATAAGTCGACGTGTGGCATTTGTTATCTACTATAGAAGGTTTCACGGTCACGGACATCATCTTGGTAGCGGGGCAAACGTGGCAAAATTTACAGTGATTGTATGGGAAAAATTGTGATTTTGATGCTCGATAACTCGAGGAAGTTTTACATTCGACAGTTTGTATGATTTACAAACTAAAAATGCTAGTTAAAAGAGGTAACTGATCAAATTTGAGAATAGTACTCCTACAAAGAAAGCCGCATATTTAAATCCTTATTTCTCATATATTTGTCTGTAAAATGGAGCCACCGTTCCCGGGAAAATTTAGAAGCATTTGTACGAAAAATTAAAAAGACGATTTCTCGCTTCTCAATACACCAATGCTCTTCAGATTTTAACGTCAACTCTTTTAGCTAATATCTTTAGTTTGCAATTGACCGAAATTTCAGAATATCAACCTTCCTCGAGTTATTTTCCCCATATATTCACTGTAAATTTTTCCGCGTTTGCGTACTACCAAGATGACGTCCGCGACCGTAAAACCTACTATAATCATTTTCCCACCTTCCTTTACTAAACATAGACTTCATTGTGGCTTTGGATGTCATCTTCATGGGCAAGAAACATGCTTCAGTGTTTATATGAGAATTCCATGGCAAATACTTTTCAAAAATATTGAATTCTAAGAAATTTAGGAAAAGCAAAATTATAATACTAGACAAAGGCTATAAACGCTGTCAAGGAAGAAGTTTGCACAGTCATATCCTATTACAATTATGGTCATCTTGTCTATGAGCTGTCTTTGTTAATTAAGCAATACTAAATTTAAAAGTAGAAGCAATACTAAAGTTAGACTGTACATTGTGGACTCCGGTAAACTTAAATGTTTAATTCAATCTTTGCAATTGATTTATTAAACGCGACGTGAGCAAACTGAAACTAAGATTTTCCCGTAATGGACGCAGCGTTTTTAAAACTCAACTCAGCAGAGTACATGTAAAGATTTCGCAAAGCACTGATGGTGACTTCAACTCGAAGTTGTAATACTGAAGGTTTATTTTAAGCCCTCCACTCATGGTTATTCCGGAAGAATGCTTATCAAGGTAAGATCCACACACGTGAACCTGGTTTATTGATCGCGCCGAGGATAAGCTGTGAAACTACGTTTATAAAGAACAATGGCATCTGCAGCTAAAATTAAGCTTTCTTACCTTTCCCCTAAAAGTTCTCTTCCATTTAAGTCATAAACGCAATCATCGGCGTCTCTTGAATCTTCGAATTCCTTAGCAACGGAAAAGTTCGAAGAAACACAAAGTTAGTCAAGAGCTAGACTACTGTCAGGAAGTTTCGCAATCAATTTTCGTCGTTAGCTTACCACAAAACCATATCCAAGTTTGATGCTGACTTCGCGTACTCTGCCAAATCCACGGACAAATCGTTCTAGATCTCTCTCCCTTGTATCTCTAGGAAGCCTTCCAAAGTAAACTCGTGTGCCACCACGAGACATTTTCGGTCACTAAAGTTTCGTGAACGAAAAAATAACCTTACTCACAAACTCGCACGAACAAAAATGGCGATTCACGAGGAAGCTGTGCATGTGACGGACGCCGATGTCCCGGATGAACTCGATGGTGGCCGCAATGAGGTGCCACTTTTTATCTTTACGGGCTCAGAGGCGTTCAAGAAAAAGGCGCCAAGCAACCGCCCTTTGAGACGCACATTCAACCACTGTGTCGGCATGTTTTTTTTGTTCGCTATTTTGGGGGTTGAACTTGCACAAAACCTGGCAAAATTTAAAAGATGGTGATGTGTGCTCATACAGCTAACCAATAGAAGCCTTGCGATTATGTAATTCATGCATAGTCAATGAGTATAAAACAAAGGATGTGCGGGGTCAAGGGCCTTCCATCATAAATCTCAGCTTGGTTATTTGCTTCTTTGATGTTTACCGACCTTCCTAACTATTTCCCTTTATTGGCTAAGATCAAAAGAATGGAGTGATTAAATGTAAGGTGTCTTTGAATCCAAATAAAGGTTCAGGTTGAGCAACTTGGAGGCAACAGCTTTGAAGCGACAATGTGTGATCCTTGTCGGCTTCCGTAAATTTGTGCGAGGGCCACTGCAACGAATTCTTTTTTTTTTCACAATCTCTGTCATTATTTCCGTTAATTTCAACAAGGACCACCCTGACAAAATAGAAGTACCGGATCCTCTAGGTGTAGAAGATCTATTCAGCTACGGTTGAATACTAGACGAATTAAAGTAAGCAAGGCTGATTAAACAGCATGGGATTATATTTTGCAGTATTTCAGAAGGCCTTCTTCAGGGTGTTACAGAGAAGGACTCTTGTTAAACGCTACAAATTTTCTAACGTTTACCTAGAGTCATTCTCTGTAACGACCCTGAAGAAGGAAGGCAGCGCCTTCCGAAATATTGGAAAATACAATTCCATACTGTTTAATTAGCCTTTTCAGGCCTTTGGCCGCAAGAAAAGTGGTAAACTTGAAATGAGCCTGATGTCAGCGGGTCTACAAAAAATCCCCTTCTCGTTGCTTGCAGGGACGTAGCTAGCCAATTTTTCCACTGATTTCAGTAGCAAATAAAACAACGTACAGCCAACCAAATTTACATGCGAAAAACTATTTCAAAGTTGTGCTTTGTTAATCATGACCTTTCACAAGAGCCCAACATTTTTTTTTATGCATAAGATTGAAGGTCTCAATCACGGTTCAGTTTTTCGAAATGAAACGTTGATTATAGCGGTGATTCCCTGTTGAATAGTAAGAAAAAGAGAATATGGCCTTTCATTGTTATTAAGCCCGTGCCTCACGGCTTAAGGGCTAGCTGTATGCCAGCCCTGGCATGCCCTTTATCGACCTCTGTTTGGTTATCATATAGCCGACCGAGCCGCAAATGCTGTACGGCGATGCTTTTTTCACATCAAAGGCGCCCCTCATAATCCGGCTCATAGTCAATATATCGTCACGCTCAAAGAGCGCATAAACTTAACTAAGAATCTTGGATTCAGCAAACAGACACTCAACCAAAGGTTAGAATCTGTTTGTTGTACAACAGTGAGGTACTGACTTTAACTGAACCGAAATCGTTATTGCTAACTAATAATGAAAATTTACATGGATGACAGGCAGTGTTACCGTTAATTTTTACGCGAAAGCGGGATAGGAGAATGGCAACAAATGGGAGGGGCATATCTTTTTAGGTCAAGGAGCCTATGACCCAGAAGTTCATGGCATGTGCTCCAGTACGAGGACCTCTTTCTTTTGGGGTGGCAAGTTCCGGGAAGTACTCCAGTTTAAAAAAAAAGCTGAGGGATGAGGGTGCTCGTAAAGGACCGTGAGAGGGTGCTCGTTGGAAATTTGAAATGAACTCCTAAGCTGTACACTTTCGGATAATGCATTGCCAAAAAGCTACTGATTTCTTACTAAAACATCACCTAAAAGATTCGCAACCAGAGAAATGCAGGGAAAAACGTCCCTTAGATTTTCAGAAGGGATATTTTTTAAATTTCTGGCTCTAAAAAAGGTCGCCTAGCATTTTCGGGTAAGAAAAAAGTTCGCAGAGAAGTTCTTCGAAGGTAACGTTCAGCTAGCAAATTCTGAAATGAAGAGTTCATTCCCTAAAATTTTCGGGCACTTCAATCTTTAGCTAAGAAATCCGAACACATCAAATTTTTCTAGCTGATTAAAACAACTCCTTAAACAGTCTTTAAACATTACAAGGAGCCCACAAATATCCCTCAGAGGCTTTTTTGCTTAATTTGATCGTCGGGTGCCCCTGCAAGATCCTGCTCTGTGGATGTGGGTTGCTATTTCAGTTACTCCTAAGAGATACCAATTCTAATACAACCATTATCTCCTGCCATATTATTTTTGGCTCAATACCCTAAAATGTACCACAAAAGCTCCCTCCGAGTGTGGACGTTTTGAGGCTGAACACCCTAAAGCGCTTTTTCAACCCCTTAAAGGCATGACGAGGACTCCTTCCTTTTTATCTAAGAGTCCCCACCCCGGGTGGGACGAGTATCCTAAATATAGACGGCACACTGATCCCAATGGCAGATATGACCAAAATGAAATAAAGCGGAATAAAGGACTAAATTATTTTAAACAAAATTGCCCTGCGTTTCGGTTTGCAATACAAACCTTCCTCAGGGGCTGAGTGGAAAAAAATATGTGAAAAGAAAACCGTTACAAATTAAAATATAAATAAAAATACGTGACACTGAATGCTTGGTAGGCCATGAGTAAATAAGTGTCGGATGTGGACGTATCCTCTAGGGAAATCACCTGCCCTATTTCTACCAGTGTATATGGCGCGCGATCCTCGCCAAAGCTTTGCTGCGTTTACCTGTATTAAACATGGAAGTACGAGTCAGTTTATGTTCTGTAACCTCAAAAACTCTCGCTCGCGATAGACGTAGTCATAGACATAGACATAAACAATTCTGTCGAAATTAAAGGTCGGCACACACGAGGCGACTGGTCTCTGCGACCAGTCCCTGCAGCTACTACCCTGAAGAGTTTCCATGAAGGGACTGGTCGCGGGAGCAATTAATACGAAGGGTTTTGCGAAACAAGTTGCATGGAAATGTTCAAAATTTCAAACTGGTTTGAATTCGTGGGACTAGTCGCAGGGACCAAAGTTGACTAAAGTTTGGCCCCTGCGACTAGCTTTTGAAGCAAAAATGGCTAATTCACACGATGGGACTTGTCCCCACGACTTGTTGATGGGACCAACCGCAGGACTTGTGTGAAGCACCACCTCCCCCGTGAGACAAGGCCGATCACAAGGGAGTGTTTCTATACAGAGTCACAGTTAAAGGATTCACATCATTAAATTATGAGTTCAAGGAAGTGTTTTTGATCCGTTTATATTAAGTGCTGTATTATATGGTTAGCTCCGTGAGCGGGCAATAAGATGAACCAAATCGCGCGCTGTGATTGGCTACCTGCCGTGTCCCGCGAGAAAAATTCCTCCGAAAACCAAATAAAAAATCCTTTACTGACCAAGCTTTTTCGGTCAAGATGGCTGAATATTGTCCTCGTTCTTTTTTTGCGAGTTTATGGACCCGTCGACTACGTCTTGGTCTATAAACTCGCAAGAAAAGAAACTTGGTCCGATATCCAGCCATCTTGGCTGAAAAAGCTGGGTCAATAACCATATTTATTATCCAACTACACTTCGTAGAGTACAAATAACGCCCAAAACGAGTACAAATATCACGCGGTGTTTGTACTCCAGAGGACCGGTTAGACAGGTTTCCTGCCATTGACCAATCAGTTAGCTGGATTTCCCGCACCAATTCCGTTCCACTTCGCATACTTCTGTCACGCATTCCCTGTAAATAAATATCCACGAAATTCGCTCGCACGAACACACCAATTTGGCGTGTTGGATAATAAATCTCTTATTAGACGTTTTGTTGTGTATTATCGCTGAGAACTTTTGCTCGTTGTTTGTATTTTGACTCGCCCTACGGGCTCGCCAAAATACGGCGCAACTCGTAAAAATACTCAGCGATACTACACAACAAAACGTCTAATTAGATATATTTACTGCATGGTAACTGGCAGTATGTTCAGTTTCCTTGAATAGGGTAGATGGAAAGGAGTTGTTAAAATTGTTTTCTTATAACAAATGAAGCTAAGGAGTGGCCTTCGTAACCCTCGGACGAAATGCAACTTGGGCCGAGTTCTTGAGGTAGACGAAAAAGACTTTGATGACCGCCTCTCCTATCGTCACCTACTGACGTATTTCTAACCACCGGTGCAACCTGTCACATCACTTCACACATAACTGTAACAGAAAAAATTTAATCTACATGATACAGTGTAACCGCTACCATTAGATTTACAGTACTTAGGAGCAACCAAGCGACGTCTTACAGACAGATTCAACGAGCACAGACTCTCCCTTGACCAAACTAAGATTAAATCCAAACCTACAACTACTGTTGCCGAATATTTTCTTTCTCATCGTAATAATTGCTATGCTTGCATGCAACTAGTCCCACTTGAACTTATCCATTGGCCTCACGTGATTCAGAAAAAACATAGAGTCCTCTTTAGTAAATTTAGCTGGAACATTGAACTCCACGGTATGAATAGAAGTGACGTAAAACTTGTAACCTACGTAGACCCAGTTTCATTTCCGCCACTCCTTTTAGTTTCGAAATATGTGTTACGACATCCACCACTATATGATATGGTAATTTCATTTTTATAATTTAGTTACATCTAAACCTGAAGAAGGCTGGTCTGGCCAGCCAAAATATTGTTTTAAATATACTGCGTTGTATCAGTCTTGCAGTAGTCTTTGACTTGTCATCGTTTCAAAACAGTTGAAAACTAACTATTTGGGTCCTGTGTTTGACTTCGAAAAAAGCTACTTCAAAAGCCTAAAGAGAACAAAGAAAAATCATACCCAGAGAATTGTCCAGCCCCTCCCCCTCCCATAACCCACCCAAAAAACCTATCTGAACTAACCCCGCAAGTAACGCAATGATGTTTCTTGCGTGACAACGTGACATGGGAAATAAACAGATAAATGCCTCGTTATGATGCTCAACACTTGACCGTACGCCTGGTGACATTCAACTGGTGGCAAATCGGATAGTCGAGCGATTCGTTGTGATTTTAAGAATTTTAGTTTATTTTCTTCTCTAAATCCTTTCCTAAACCGAAAGTATGACATCCGTATGCTTGCGGTGATGTTGTCTTGATCTGGTGTCGCATCATTTGATATGAAAAGACGGCGGGATGAGCTATATCGCCATGAGATCGACCTGCCTCCGTCGTGTTCAATTTGTCCTGTTTGCGGGACTTCCGTGTCAAAAGAAAACATTGGCATTCATGTCGAAGAGCATTTCACACAGCCCTCCACATCGTCTGAGACGAATCGATTCGATGATTTAGAAGGTAAGAAAAGCAGTTTCAAAGCGCGATTTCGGTTTTAACGACAAGAAAAAATTGATTTTAAAAGCCTCTAGCAGGTACATCGAGCCACTGTACATGTCAAGTAAAGATGGTCGTTTTCGTTTAATTTCAGTTCCTGGTTTCTCTGATTCAGCCGATTTTCGAGCCTGTACGTATGGAAAGTGTCAAGCCATAGGTAACTTACTTTTAAAAATTTTTTATCGTGTCATACGCGGCGAGGAAAAAAAACGCTCTATTAAATTTATCATAAAATGACTTTTCCATAAATATTTTAATCCAAGGATCCCTTGAGTTTCAATTCCTTATTTACTATGCTTTTCTTCCGTTTGAAAGAAACTTTTACCTATTACCTCTTTTGCTAAGTAAACGCTTCTAATAGGCATAGTTAACTGATTTTAAACGAGATAAACAAATAAACGTAAACTCAATTAACAAAAGTAATTAGAACAACTTCAGCTAATTATCTTTATTTTAGCTGACAATCTTTGACTAAATAAATAACCAAAATCAAACATTACATTTTTAATTGATTTGACTGCCATAAACTATAACTGTATTTTAAAATTCTTAAATACAGTTCATTTTAACTCCTGTAGATGGCAGAGCCAAGCAATCTTGCCTAGAAGGACAGGCAGTTGTTGCCAGCACAGAGTTTATACCATGTAAGCATGTGCAGACAGTGTCTTTATACAGCTCCATTGTTATCAACATAAACAACCTACTTAAGGGTATTGGCTCAAAACTCTTCAAGCTTTGATTTTTTTTCATCTTTAACTTTCACCACAGTGAGATTATGACACTTCACTGTCACGAGCAGTGTGAAAAAGTGGGGTTCCCTTTTGTTGTGGAGATAACATGTTCAAAAGACCACCTTAATTCTGAAAAATCAGCTCTCATTACTAGATATGACTCTAGTGGCTTTTTAGCCTGTGTAATAAGCATTTCTGTATGAATTACATAGAATTAAGTCTGGTTGCACAAAAATTGGGGCTTGGGTCTAGCCTGGAATGCAGGACTATTCCCCTCCCGGGCCTCCCCCTCCATCCCATCCCCTGCTTTACTATTTTTTGGTCCCACCCCTATTTTCATGTGCCCAGAATGCAGAGAAAGCTATTTGTCCATATGGGAAAGCTTGCTGCACAGGCTTTTGTCTCTCTTATATTCAAAAGAAATCACTGATTGAAATGCAATTTTCTCTGTCAAATATTTTATAAAAATCTATTAAGAGAATTGATCCACCCAGTAAAATTCTTAATTAAACGTCACCATTTAGCCATGACATTTTCATGGGCATGATAGCTGCTAGGTGTCAGTATTAAATGATTACCAGTAGTTTGGGTAGATTAATAAATGGATCTGCCTTTGGATTTCCACACTGATTTTTCTGTATTTACCTCTGACAGAATTTGAATGATGAACACCATTTAGATAAATAATATTTCACAACCTTGGTCCCAGCTGGGTCTCTCATCTTACTGAGACAAGATACCCTGAGAACAAGGTTGAATTTTTGAACAAATAAAGGCTGACATTTACCAAATATTAATGTGATTTATTCTAGCCTGTAAAACTTCCTGATATCTTAAAATAAACCTTTTTTTTAGATTAAGAGTCTATCATAATTTTTAAATTTATCTTGGATGATACAATTTAACTGAAACATCAACTGATAAAGTGAATATATATGTTATTTTAAAATTTTGTTGCCTTTAATCCTCCTAAATAAAGAAATGTATTTTAATTTAAATTTCAGATGAGATACCCTGAGAATGAGGTTGAATATTTAAGTTTATAATAATAAATACTGATATTTACCAAACATTAGTGTGATTTATTCTAGCCTATAAAACTTTCTGATATCTTAAAACAGCTAAGAGTCTATCATAATTTTTAAATTTTTTCTTGGATGACATTAATTGAAAAATCACCTCATTAATGAATAAAATTAAAACTTATTTTTAAAATTTTGGTACCTTTAATCCTCTTAAACAAGGAAATGTAAAAATCAACAATTTTTATCTTAGGCATCTCAAATTTTGGAATTGTGTATTTCAAATGTTACATTTTCATATTATGTGGAATAATTTTCACTTCATATATAGGTACTTTAATTAAAATTTCAACAAAATGCCTCACAATCCTTTCTAACTTCAAACATTTAACAGATGATCAGTCTATGTTAAATTCACTCTGACTTGTTTCAATTCTATCTTATTTTAAAGGGGTCCAATGTTAGCAATAATTTTAAGTAACTTATATAATATTTTTGAAGTTATAAAAAATTGATTTTATAATTTGTTTCTTACTTTTGTTAGTTTCCACATCTGACTGGGATGATCACATGTTTGCACACTCCTTAGAAGATCAATCCATTAATGATGCTGCTAGCAATAATTTATTGGGAGTCCCATTTAACCAGCAACAGCAATATGATATGCCATTATTGTACACACACAATGATAGTGTACTGGCTCAGGAACTTGAAAAACAGGTGAAAAAATGTTAGATAATATTGTGCTGTCAATTAATAAATTATCCTTAACTGATCTGTGTGGATGAGGTAAATATTTTTACCCTGTAACGTACTACTGCAACTTCCTACCTCAAGAGTACATTTCTGAGACAAGTGTATGTATATTTAAAAAGATAGAAATGGACTTGTTATCTGTTAATTGTAAATAGTAGGACTGATGCAAATTGATCTTTTACTTGGCCAGTGGGTGATCGGAACTGGATCAACACCCATTTAATGAAGGACTAAAAAAGGGAGATGCTGAATTGATCCTAATCAGCTGATGGATGTATATGGGTTCTTATCCAATAGGAGATGGAACGACTGGAAAACCAGCCATGTGAATGGGATGACCACATGTTAGCTCAAGCACTGGAAAGTGAACAAAGAAGAGAACAAGAAGAGAAAAGACTTCAAGAGGAAGAGGAGCTGAAAAAGCTCCAGGTTTGAGAAATATGCCTTTTATTAAAGAAATATCATTCAGGATGAGAAAGCATTACTGGTATTACATACCAACTCTCACAGACAGTTTGCAATGGGTAATTTGGGCTAAGCATGCCACCACATGAGACAGCTGAAGTTGTTTCATTTGAAACCATGTTGGAGAGATTGGAAAGGTCACCTTTACCTATCCTGTGGTCCCACATCCAAATCTCATGGATGTGAGACCTTTGTTGACTGCCGGTTAACCTGTCAGTCAACTGTCGGCCAACAGGTCCCCAACACATTACCGACAGTTAACGTTGGCCAACAGTGTTATTGTAGACTAAAAATTGAATGAAAACAGAGTCAAAACTTTTCCAGTTGAAAACTGTCAGTAAGTATATAGGAATCTGTCAATTGTACTAATAGCTACTTGATCCTGCTTGTTTACCGCATCTCCTGACTGTACATACCAAAATTTAGTAATAAATTTCGTACCCACAAATGATTATTATTCAGGACACTTAGGCTACTTGTATGGAACACAATATTTGAATGCAGAATTAACGTTACTTTCAAATCCTAAGTGTAAATGTATACTCAGGACAAAAAAAATAATCAAGATTATTGCTATTAAATCCTGCACTGTCTTATTTTTTTAAAGAGAATATATATTCATTCACTGCAGTACTTGTCATGCCTACTGGCACACAGGGCAGCAACAAAGGATCTCCACAGCTATTTGTTGAGCTGTGGCCCAAGCCTCTTATCTCTGTCTCTAAATTACGTTGCTATGTATTTTCCAGTGTTATCCACTTGCTCCAACACTCCTGTTTCCAGTGGAGTGCTATAGATCTGAGCATTCATTATAAAGTAATTTTATTGAAGGTGATTTTCTTTCTTTTGTTGTAAAGGCCATGTATGGTATGACGTCTTCTGGTGGTTATGTTTCTCAGTACAGTCGACATTTAGAAAGAGACGTGGCAAGAAACAAGACATCTGTGGGTGATTACTATGCCAGGAAAGCAGAAATGTTGAAAATTCTTATGACTGACAATGATACTGGAGAATCTTGTACCAGAGGTAAACTGCAGCAAGATCTTTCTTTTCAGCCTCAGTAGCAATGTATCAGTAGTAAATATTGATTTGGCCAGGGTAGAGTGTGTAATTGGGAAAGACACTTTATTCTCACCATTCCTCACTCACCCCAGGGGTATATAAATAGAAAATAAAAAAAATTAATAGAAAATAAATTGAAAATAGCCTGGGCAACATGACATAATTGACTTTCCAGGTCAGACATGTAAGATCAACACTCCAATTTTAAACAATTATTGAATGAGGTTTTTGTGATATCCAGAATAATCAAGGTCAAGGCAAGGGTTATCAGCCGAAGCCGAAAACTGAGGCTGATAACCCTTACCGATACCTTGAATATTCAGGATATCACAAAAACCGAATGGAATCATTGTTTTATTATACACTGAACTAAAAAAAATGGAAGTCATGTTTTTGCTTTTTCACATGATGGGAATTAAGCAACATAAAGCATGTGAACTTGACATGATTATTGTGTAATCTGCAATTATGACATCACAGGTGCTGATTTTGAAAATTCACTGTACGCTTTCGGCCAATCAGAAAAGAGTTAGAGAGTTCAAAGTATAATAATGGTTATTATACAAAACACTGTAATGTGACACTAATAAATGCAGAGAAGGTGACCTGGAATGCACATTCAGGTGAAGTAGTGTTATTTCTAGTTGCTTCAAGCTGTGAAAAGTAGAGTTGATTGCTAATCTGATAAACCACTGGCAGGTCTGTGTGAAGACTTTCTTTACAGTGTTCTTTAGTAGTAAATTTAAGTGCTTTTTGGTAATACTATGCCAAAAAGCTTGTCAGTGTTGACTGGTACATGCATCTTACCACTTACAATTTTGGCTAATATGTATCATCCATTCACTATAATTAAGACACTGAACTTGAACATGGTGCCTCAGATCACTCTTTCAACCCTTGTGGTGCCCCACTTCGTATCAGTTATATTAAGAAGAGGTTGGTCTTTAATCTTCTTTAACCTGATACAGGGGAATCAATTTTGCACTCTGAGCCTGGTTTCAGATAAGGCTTTGCTAAATCTTGTCAATTTACAAATCTCAGTGTGGTGATTTTGTACTTAATCACAAGTAAGAGTTCTTTAGTATCATTCAATAAAATGATATATATTTTTAGAAAAGATGAAATATCTAACCTGACTGTGAATGAATCATCAATATCAGTCCTTGTCGTGCCATGGGACACAAAAGGTCTTATTCCAATGGATGGAGTGACATCAAATAAAAGGAATTGAACACAGTGTCTTGTCTTTTGTATTAAGGGATCATTCCTCAACTTCATCATCGCTATGAAATGGGAGTCAGTGGAACCAAAGCAGCCTGGCTTGCTATAGACACTGATCATTACGCCAGTACTGTGGGTGACGCTGGCTGGGGATGTGGCTACAGAAATCTCCAGATGTTAGTTTCTGCTCTTTTGAGGATTGATGTCTACAGGCCAGTTATGTTTACTGGTGAGTTTGAATTGAAGTCCAGAGTCTGTTTTAGTCTTGAAATAAATTTTAGACATTGAGACTCACAAGGATGATGGGATATATTCCCACACAAAATCTTTACTGAGGGTCATACAGAGATATTCTAGTGATGCGTGATTAGCTCATTTAGTTGTCCACAAAATGTGAATTTAAGGCTACCGCACACTAGCTGATTTTTTGTCGCAGAGCTGTAGATTTTTGTCAGGGTTAAATCGGTTTAAAATTTGTCAGGACTTCAGCTTGCCGCACACTAGCCGATTTTTTGTCGCAACTGACTGTGTTTAGTCTTGGGGCTGAGTCGATCTCCGCCATGTTTGAAAAGAGGCTTGTTCATGTTACTCTCATGACAATTCCTCTTTGGTTGCCCTGACAAATTGTCTTGGTGCACCACACACTAGCCGACAAGGCCCGACAAGATGTCATGAGATCTAGCACTGTCAGATATCACCCAACAAGCCCCGATTTTGTCGTAGACTTGTCTGAATTCACTGTACACTAGACGACAAGTGACGATTTTTTGTCGGCCGACAAAAAATTGGCTAGGGTGTGGCGGCCTTAGGAAATTATTCTTCTGAAGGTTTTGCAAGACCCATGAAGAACCTGAATTATTACCGGTAACTGATATTCATGATTTTACCACTCACATTTCAACGTGATTTTGAGACGCGAGTTCTCCAAATGATAGAGTGATCTATTGAGAGTGACTTAGGCATCCCAGGGGGGTACTAGGGATTTTAAGTGATGGGGATGATCGAATGGAGCCAAAAGTCAAGACCCAAAAAATCCCTAGGGCTTCCAGCAAAACCCAAAAAAATCCCTGGACCAAAAATTAACCCCAAAAAATCCCATGCCGATTTTGTGGCCTTTAAAAGTTCCATGAAAACATTGGAAATTGAGCACTCGTGTAATTGTTTATTCATCATACCATCTGAGTATATCCTTTCCCTCATCTCAGGCAGTCATTTTAACCATGCTAGAGCGGGTGCTAGAAACACCCAAGAACGGTTTTTTTAACATATTTAATGTAAAACGTCTCCATAGTTGACTATTAAACAACAGCAAAACACGTTTGTTTGTACTTTATTTGCAGAACTTCGTAGCCAGGGCACTAGCACTACCAATAATTTATTCCTTTCAGTGCCCTAAAAAAAGAATCCTACTCAAATCAAGCTACCCAAAAAAATACTTAGAAAAATTTTCGTACCCAAAAAAATCGCGGACTCGAAAATTTCAAACCCAAAAAAATCCTTCGATCATCCCCGTCACAAGAAATCCCAAGTAACCCCCTGGGTTAGGCATGCAATTTGAAATAATGAGCCTTGACTTGGCCGTTCACAATTTTGGTTCCTTCAAACACTGTTTCTAATGTAAGAACAGTCAATAAAGAGTGTCTTGCTTTCTCATTTTTGTCATTCAGGAAAAGGAAATTTTTATATCCGTGAACCATAATCTTCTATTTTTAGGTTTGTGAACCATGCCAGAGACCTCCCTGTACGACTCTCTCACTGCCAGCAGGGTATCACTGTCGTAGCCCATAAAACCTATTTGAGGGGCCCTTGATATCATGGGTTAAGTTGCGTCCTGTTGATATAGTTCACCCACAAACCAGCAATTTTATTGGTACACTGGTGTAAAGATCAAGGCAAAAGATGACTCAAAGCATAATGGCACTCCTGTCGTGCTTCTAATTTCATGAGATTTTTGATCATAGTAAATGGTAAATATGCCTAGGGAAACTCATTTACTTTTATATCAATTACTTTGATCCAGTTGGTGAGAAAGTTCCATCCATACCAAGAATTCAGCAGTTTATAGAGTCAGCATGGACTAGTGGTAAGAAAAGTTGCATTGATACCTTCAGCTCAAAACCTGATTTCTCCCTGAGTATAATATTGTCAAGTGATGGATCTGGGGCAAAGAGAGGTTTAAGCACTGACACAGGGTTACTGTGTAGTGTTAACCCAAATTTACACACCATGATTTATGTGACCAATTTTTTTTTTAGACCAATATCAGAACAACAATGACATCCAATTGGGCCAATTTTCATCCATATCATTGATATCCCCAGCACACACCTGTGTGAAAAGATTTGGGATGCTCATAAGAAAACTGGAATCAGAAAATTTTAATTCAGCCCCAGGCCTAAAGGAGGCTAATCTGGGTGTGGCTTGAACTTTGTTTGACTCTGGACAAAGTAAGCAAGATCATGAACTTTCTGGCTTTTCTACATGGGTGTCCCCAAAAGCATGTTTTATTGTTTTGCACATGTAAAATCTATACCATGAAGCACTGGCAAATGAAGAAGCCTAAACCGCATAATACACTGTGATAAAACACGATGGGCATTTGAGAACACTGTAAAAAAAATGAGGGGTAGGCGAGTGTTTTCTACATTTCCCTTGTGTTCTCAAATGTCCGGCTAATACACGGCTAATACACAGCTAATACACGGCTCAAGCGTCTTTACTTATTAAAGAAATTTGACTCACGCAGTGCCTTTCTTACAACCAAGGAATTTAAATGAACATCAGGAAATATTTGGGGCAACCTGAGAAAATTTGAAGATTAGACCTCCTCCGCTGGTATTTATAGGTTGGGACTGGAAAACTTGTACCTTGGTACCCGTACGTTGATCGCTTCGGCCTCATCAACTATCGCTTTGATCATATAAGCTGATTAATAAATCATTTGAATTGTGGAGAATAGTATTCTTTTAATTCATATAAACTTTAGGCTTACTGTGACTTCTGTTTCCTTGTGTTAAGGGTTTGACAGACCGGGTTCTGAACAGCTGGGATGCAAACTAGTCAACACCAGGAAATGGATTGGAGCTACAGAAATAGCAGCTGTCTTGAGATCACTTCAGATGAGGTAGGAAGTAGCCACAAAGACCTCACAGTGCACTACTGCTTTATACCTACAGAGACCCACAGGGACCCTGCATTACAATACCTCAGCAAATGACTCTCATTGAAATCTTCCTATAGTTAACTCTCACTTCCTCATTTTTGACCCCGTTGCCTGCAATTGATCTGAGGAACACCCCTTATAGAATTTATATATGGAATACCCCTATCTTAAGATACGCTAATGGCTCTCCGAAGTTTATCAGCATTTCATTGGTAGTCCTTCTCAAGCCCCTCGCCTTTTACCCATTTGCAACGCCTTGAACAGTCTATCCTTTTAAGGAAGTACATGTAAAATGAAGTCATTGAAGTGTTTGGCAGGGATCAAGAAGGTAACAGTCAGTTTCGTGTCGGCATTATCTCAATCCTGGTTTCATGCCTCATTTCGCCAAGAAGGTTTAGGCCGGTGTTTTGCTTCTCCTTGTAGAGTTTGCTACATGTTGGCTACCTACAGGCCGAGTTCGCTACCTCAGCAGATTGGCTGGGCAGTGGGTGAAACAACGAGGAATGATCTATTTGCGTGTTTGATCGATTTTGATATAGTTTAATTTTGCGAATTTTTAGTTTATCGATAGCAGCGATTGCGAATAAAATAGCCTGAGGGGTAGTCCCAGAAAAATTGGGTGGGGTGTGCGACCCTTCCCCAAAACCCTTACTTTTCCCTACCCTATTTTACAGGTATGTCCGGATTGAATGCTAATGAGATTCAAATTCCTTTTGATAAACATCACAAAGGGTCCTCATTGGTAAAATATCAGCAAAACACACGCAATTCTGTCAAATATGAATTAATATGAAAATGTCAAAAAACAATGCCAAATGTTAAGTACTAATTAAACAATACTTGCGTTCAATCCTGGACATAAGTGCTATTTTATGACTTGACCAAAAATTTGATACCCTATTTATGACCTGGGACCCGTTTCTCGAAGCTCCCGGTAATTACCGCGTTAAGCTGTTTTGTTTTCCATTAAGAACGAGAGTTTCAAAAGTTTTGAAAATGGTGCAGTAAAGTTATCAGCTAAAGAAACAAAATGGACTTCATTAAAGGTCAGAACACACCCTACTTTTCTCGAGACTTTGATTTCAAAATATGATTTCGGGCCGGTTAAGTTACCGGGTCTTTCAAGAAACGGGCCCCAGACCCTTAAGTCAATACCCTGTTTCAGACCTGCCTTGTAATTAGTTCCCTAGTTTTAACCAATGCTAAACTGCCTTAAACATAATTTGTGACAAGCTTTTGTTGATGTTCTTATCGATAATGATGAAAAAAGTAGCTTCTTCTTAAAAACATGCGTATATTAAGACTAGAGTACAAAAACCATACCCTATTTAGGCCGAAAAACAAACCGTTCTTTGTGGGGTCGCACATACCTATATAGCCCATATCAGGGAGAACCCTCCCCCGGTTATAGGTAGCGAACAGGAAGCCCAAGTTCTTTTGGGAACCGTCAACATGATATTGCGTAACAGCGTTATTATTAGAGTTTATATGAGAATATAACGATCGTACAGAATAGTTCAACACAAGGGGGAAAATGATAAAATTGACTCACCTTTTTTTGTTGCTTGTATTTTATTTATTTATTTATTTTTTCTTTGAAACATGATTTTTTTTTTTACAACAGTGATAAGTGTTTACAACACTAAAACAGCTACTTACACTACTTACACTACTCAACAATACAATACAATTTGAGATGTTACTCATACAATTACACTAGCTCGCTAGAATATATGAAGAGGAATACAAAGAGGCTAAAAACTCGCTAGAATCGTTCTGAAAGCCTCCAAACGCCACAAAAACACAAGTCATACACGCAACAAAAAAGGTGAGTCAATTTTATCATTTTCCTCTTATTTTGAACGATTCTTTACGATCGTTGTATTCCCATACAAACTCTTACAATAACGCTGTAAACGCAATGTCGTTTTCACTTTTCTCAAAGGAGCTTCGGCTACCTGTGAGTAAACTGGAACGTAGAGAACTCGACAGGTAGCGAAACCGGCTGTACCGCCGAGAATTCTTGCTCGTTAGATCCAGAGTATAGAGAATATTTAGATTTGCGGGTTTTTTTTTTAATTTTTCAGAGCTAAGATAATTGACTTTCACCAAGCAACTGGCTGTGACGGCACGCACCCAGAAATGTTTTCTTGGATAAAGCGGTATTTTAGCTACGGCATCAACTCCACTGTACTCCCAGCAGCGGGCTCATCAGTCCTCAGACAGACTTCTGTTCCTCCGCTCTACCTTCAACATCAAGGTTTGCTGTTATTCATATTATTGGCTCGATTTACACTCAGTTAAGATGAACCAACGACTCAGTATAAATACGGAACAACTAATTTTGAGACAAACGATTGATGTGACTGACGTTGGAAGCTGGAGCGTCAGAGAAAGCAAAACTCTGAGTCTGACGGATTCGAACCCATGAGATAACGTTCGGTTGCTATCGATGGGTGTGGTGGTTAGTCCCTGTATAAAACGCGCAAACAGCTGGAAAAACTTTCCAGATAATTTATCTACTTCAGTTCGCCTGTCGAGATGAACTTAACAGACAGCTGCTCTTAGCGTATAATTCGTCTGTTGGCATCTACATATGGTATGTGATCGTTCAGCCCCTAAGTCGACTAGCCCCTAACCGTTTAGCCCCGTTTGGAACCAGAAGTCGATTAAGTCCCCGACTAGAAGTCGAAAACACTATCAATTTCTCGTTTTTTAAGCGTGAGTGGAGGCTAATCACCACTGGTTGAGGGCTAATCGGCTAGGAGCTAATCAACTTGTGGGCTAAACGATAGGTAATGCTGAATACAGAGACGAATAATCCGACAAAATCGACGTTTCATATTCAAGTTTGCCCCAGACTGATTATCTCTCCCCAGTATAAATCTGGCGGTTTTGCCGTTTTCTTGGGTAGGTGTAATTTTTCAGTAACTCTCGCACCCCTCTATTTGAGAGAATTTCTGGATCAGCTTTTCTTGTGTTGTCTTTAATCCCTCGCAGGCCACAGTCGGTTGGTGATTGGGGTCGAGGAGCACTCTGGGAAGGATGGTGGTTTGTATCTTTTAGTTATCGATCCTTCACATTCCGCCAAACAGATGCAGGGTCTTTTAGAAGACATTCAAAGCAGCAGCTCTGGATTACGGCACCTGCGGAGATCCCTCAAGCAGATGAGGTGCAAGCAGTATCAGATCGTGTATGTGGAGGGGATCATGGACCCCCCGGAAATGGAACAGAGTAAAACCTTGCATCCTGTCCGAGTCCCTTGACTTAAAGAAGTTAATGTGTTTTAAAATTATCCGGGGGATACAGCTCTCATAAGCGTTGTCTAGTGCGACTTACTCTTTTTAACTTCGGCTACATCGGATGTAGCTGTGGAATTCTAGTGTTACATATGGACCCATATGGCTAGAATTCTCCAACAATTTTTTCTGTCGCGTCATTGGTCTAGCCCAATCGTGTGGTACACCTCTACTGGACAGTTCTTATCCACGTGATAGTCTTAGAGAAACACGTGCATGGCATTTCCTGTTCACGTGCTCCGAACCAACAAAAATCGCAAAAAAAGCAAAAAACAAAGATTGAGGGTAGTCAGCAACCCGCAGCAGGAATTTCCTTGGCGAGCTCTCTGACTACAGTCAAATATCATAAGTAAACTGTTGACTGTAACATTTCTCTCAATAGCATTTAAAATCAGATTATTTAAAGTTTATAGCGTTACAGGCTATAGTTACAGTGAGTATTTATGTACCGTTACTTTTCGGTCAAGTTTTCGATGTGCAAAGTCTGAATGATGGAGACAAAAATAATAATAAAAATGCGAGCAAGTTGTATGTGGCGTTGTTCCATCGCTGAGTGGGTGATGAGTTTGAAAACCAACAAAAAAAATGAGAAAAGCAAATTAAAAATGTGTTGGATATGTGATAAAACATCATATCACATGGCGACTGGAAGTTAATTCACTCAGCCCGATTTTACGTTAATGTTTAATTCATGAATGCGTCCTCAGTAACGCGAGAATGTAGAGATTAAAGGGGCACAGTCAGCTTTGGGACCGTGCTGACCTGGACACTAGTTTTCTCACTATGAAAAGTGTTCACCTCAACCTGCAATCAAAAGTATACCTAGAATTCCGCTTCAATCAGCGCAATGGTTTGCTTGATTTTCAATCGTTTACTGAAAAACCTCTTTTTGAGTGTGCCTTTACTCATCCTATAATGTTATCATATTTGGTTAAAAACAGTACGGATTGCGCGTCTCTTTGATATGCAAATTATTTCAATCTCGTTCCCAGAGCTTCGTTCCCCTTGACCAGCGGTCGGAAAACGAGAGCTCTGGGAGCATCCATTTTGAAATAACAATGGGAAATAACCGAATTCTGGTTATCCGGTTCACTGCGCAGTCTCAATCTGCATCTATTTCATGCTATGGCGCATGCCTGAAATGGTTGCTCCCAGAGCTCTCGTTTTCCGACCGCTGGTCAAGGGGAACGAAGCTCTGGGAACGAGATTGAAATTATTTATGAAATGGTATCAATTGCGCATGTGCGCCAGCTGACTATGTCCCTTTAAGAAAAGAGGTATATTTTTTTAAAATTGCCTTCGGGGAGGCGCGCCGGGTGGCCTCCTGATTAGTGCGCTCGACTTCGGATCGAGCGTTTTGAGCCCAGGCCGGGAACATGGTGTTGTGGACATTGTAGTCGCTTCATGCTACTAAAACCAGAAATAATTGTAGACTCATTGGCCCCTTGGCTAATACACAGGCTTTATCTTTTAACCCTTCAGCAAGGCGAGAATGTAAAGAATAAGAGTATAGAGGTGTATTTAAGTTTAATCTTATTTAAACATAAGCTGCGGCGCCGATATTTTTCATATATGGAAAGATAAAATAAATGCTATATATTTATTTTCCTGGTGACGTTTTTTTTGTTTAAGTTACAGTTTGTTTTTTTAAAAAAATTGTGAAGCACATTAAACTAAGTGCTTGACTTGGTATGGAAAGTGCAGGAAATTTGACTTGGGCGCGTGAGAGCCTGGGGTGGCTTGAATCTAGTCCCCTCTTTGTCGGGCTCTTTGCTTCCTGTCCCTCTTCGGTCAGTGGAAACATTCTTTAATTTCATTGGTTTAGGAATGGCATCTTTTCTTTTCCAAAGCAATCTTTTCTTTTCCTCTGGCAGCCAGCGAACATGCAGTGGGCACCTGGGAAAGCCCAAATTCGATAGGCTCAGCGCAGCGCAGGCGCTTTCGGCGTTTTCCATGACGACATGCGCACTGCATTCACTCTGAAAACTAATCTTCCTCACCTGGCCAAAATGGCTGAAAATTTTTAGAAGGGATTCCTCGGTGTAGCAGGAAACTGTGCCGTGATTTCGCCAGCGAACAGTTAACGTTGTGCTTGGTGGAGAGTGTTGTACACTGTAGAGTTTAGTGTAATCCCGCACCGTTTTTTCCAATTGAATCTGTTGATATATACTTAATGGACGCAGCCCCGAGCGCCATTTTGCTGCGGCTGGGTTATTTGGGCTGTACACCTCAAGAGCTCTGACAAGTCCTGAAGAAAAAGGAACAACTTTTGAGGTCTACATTTAGATCACATTGAAAACACTTTGGTCAGCGACACAATTGTATAACAAGCATCTTACGTTAAATCTATTTTACAGAACAACCGTGCGTAACTCAAGTTCCAAGGCATTTTGGTTAGCTGAAATCTGCAAGAAGAGCAGAGAGAGAAAAATGGCGGGGATTGGCTTCCTGCGACCAACTCCTCCCAATTTTTTTCCTCATGCCATTTTTCCACCTATTCGCTAACGAACAGGACGCCTGGAAAAAGTTAAGTTTTCCCTGGCTAAGGTAACCTTCAAACCTTTATTCAAATGGACTTAAATTTAAATTCAGTGTGAACGCATAGCCAGAAAGTTAATCCCCATATTGACCTCATTCCCAAGGTAATCCATCTCAAGTTATTTTAAATGTTTTCCATTTCATATCAATAAACGGTACGCGCACGTCTAGTTACCGCGGGCTTAGTTTCCGTACGTGTTAATTGAACAGTCGCGCAAACCGTACATTTAAAGGTTTCGCACTGAAGAAGGGCTATGCTCGAAACGGTTGTGGTTTTCACAAGATGAGGACACTTTGACATATTTCTACGTTATCAGTTTTTATTTTCATTTGAACGTCCATATAAGTGTCACGCGTCAACGTGGATAACAGTTTCTTTCGTTTTTGTTCATCTTATACATTTCATCTCAAGCGGCCGGGATAATGTTACGCTAGCGTTTACACGTAAGTGTTTTTGTGGAGGATATAAACGCATGTAAGGTCGCTAGGACCGTAACGAAAGTAAGAGTTGCCTCTCAGAATTGGCAATTTTTCGACTTTTCTGGGATTTATGAAGCCGGGAGTGAGCTAAACATAACCTGAGAGGGATTACTGAACTTTGGAATTAAGTCTATATAGGGGATTAACTTTCCTACCCTTTGTCTTCTCTTGCGCACATATGGATAAAGTTGTTACGTACCCGGGGATTCTCTTGCAAAGCCGCCCTTCAAACAGCTAATATTTGGTCGGTTGTCAGTGTCTTTTTTGCGTTCCACTCTTTTCTGATGCCGAGACGATGACTCGCTTTTATGATATTCTACCTCCTTAAACTTGGCTAATACGCCTTTTATCTGACTTGCTTTTCCTCTCTCAAAGTTCCTCTTTGTCCAAAGCTTCTCTCGCGGTTTGCGTAGCGGGATTACAGCCACAACTTGTTTAAGCCCGATTGTAGACATCTTGGGAAAGATCTCTTGTTTGAAATACTGTACAAGCTTACTCTATGTTAGCTTCCCGAAGCTGCACGAACAAGGTACGTCATAATTGAAGAACCCTGTTTCTTTTGCTCGCGCATTTCTGTGCAGACATTTCTACTCGATCGGAAGCGGGCGGCTGGTAGTGTGCTCCAATTTTTTTACTTCTTTAAAACGAAAAAAACGCAGGAAAACTTTTGATGTTAAAGAGAGGTTGAAAGGGAAAAAAAAGGCATATGGGTTGTGGAATACCACCAGACAGTTGCCCGAACGCACAATGGCACCCCAAGTTGTTGGGCAACTGTTTGGAGTGTATCTACCAATTTTTAACTTCAAACTCTAATTTTAAAACAACACCAAATCTTCAAAATTTCCTGTTTCCATAAATTTTACTAATCCTTTGAGAAAAACTATATCTCCAAATATACCTAAAAATCATCAAAAAATTTACAAAACGACCCAAAACATAGATATGTGACATGAGTATAGAGATTCTTGATTGCTTGAAACGTAAACGAGATATTTGCATTAAAAACATAATACCCAGCCAAAATACGGCTTTCATGTGGATCTCCGCCTTAAGAGAAAGTTTTTAAGGTCATTCAAGCTGTAGCTACCGTCAAGCTAATAGGTGTGAAGAAAATCACAAATTTAACACGTCTGTCAAGATAACAAATGCCCCGAGGGGGTACTCCCTTTTATGGGCTAT
>JAHPZR010056195.1:35000-42500 GCA_019787425.1 Platygyra sinensis | reverse complement strand
ATCACCAACAATCAGTGACAATCAGTGATTCCTGACTTTACTCGACTAGTAAAGCATTCCCGCTCGCTACGTTCATTGCGACAAGTTGTTTAGCTCATGACCTTTGGCTCTTCAACAGTCGCCGTGAGCTTGGCGCTACACCATGCTTGTCCGTGTGCTTTCTTTCGAGTGTTGTGCAATGTTGCGGACTTTCAAGTGTCTAGGCGGCTTATTGTGGACTGTCGCAGATGGGTTGTTAATTTAAAGGGGCACTGTTACGGTGTTTTAGCCTCATTTTACAATGCCGAAATATGTTCCTGTATTCGTGGAAGCCCAAAAATAATGATGCAGTTTTGTTACCTAGGACTTTATCACTACACCAAACCATTTATTGCTGCCTATCACTTAACATGGCAAGGATGGAAATGGATTGAAATTTGAAAAAACTAGCCAGTTTTTTTCAAATTCTAGAGCCATTCCTGGAAAATATTGCCAGAAATTCATTATGGTTTGCTCTCTGAGCTACCATTCGTTTGATATGTTTCTGTTAGTCCATTTGAGCATTTTGGGAACAAGTAAAGGTGCCAGGTAAAGATTTCAGCAACGAATGAAGCTGAAAACAGCAAAACTCCCATGACAGTGCTCCTTCAAAGTTCGAGGTCAGTGTTAATGTAGTTTGGCTGTGTGTTATGTACCAACATGTCCTCCATTTCATTGTTTTGGAAATGAAAATACTCTATAGCTGTTCCCCCAAAGCCAAGGCAGCTTAAAGTCATGTTTGTAAATAGAATAATATTATTGTCCTAGTTTTGGCAATAAAAGCACGTCTCGCATATCGACGGAACAGGCATTGTTTGTGTTGATTTACACGGTCAGTAGACTGTGGACTATGGACTGTGTATAAAATACGGTTTAAGCATTATGGACTGAATATAGAACACGGACTTGGGTATAAAGCTTGGACTGTCGACTAAATGCAGCCTACCAACTGCAGTACATGTTTGCAGGACGGTATAAACAAGAACCCTCTTGTATGCATGTGCTTTGCAATCAATTTGTTTTTGTCCCTATAGCAGGAGTCCAATTTCACATGTGCCTAACAGCTTGGGCTCAAAATGCTTCTAGAAGTTTTGCTTTGTCAACATACTAAACCTACCCAAACTGAAATGCACTCTTTACTCTTAAATCTACAATTACTGCTAGTTTAAGATTATATTTTGTGGAAATTTTATACAAGTAAAAATTTCAGACTGCTGATAAAATACAAAATGCTTCTTGGCTGCTGGGTATCTAGTTGACACGACATTAAAACATTGATCACTCATTAAGGTTTAAACGTCTAGGATCTTTAAACCATTATCAGAGAAAGTTATGTTATTGAAATCATAGTCAAGTTCTCTCAGGTTTATTTTCAAATGGCTTATGACACCTTTCTTTTTATTTTTTTAGGGTGTATTCTCTCCAGATGTAGTGGAAGCATTGTACTCAGAAGAACCAGATAAACAGTTAGCAGCTATGCAAAAATTTCGAAAACTTCTATCCAAAGGTCTGTTTAACAATTTAATTAAAATTGTATTGACTGATAAACAGATATGAGTGTTAATGTTTCTTTTTCTGTTGACATCTTGACGTAACACCAAATTCTTAGAGCTGATATTAGAAGAATTGCACAACTATCATTATAAGTAATATTTTTAACTCGGGACTAAAGGAGTTTAAAAAATGAAAAGCTATTTCTGAAGAATTGAGAAAACTGCTCAGCATGATTGCAAAAACCTATTTTGTCTAGATCTGTATTCTCTTGAACTTTTGATATTGCTACTGGTATCTGGACCTTTATATTTGGTCATAGGCTTTTTCAGTTACAAATGCATGGTAACCTGATTAAAATTTTCTTCGTATGAGTCCAAGAAGTCTGTATAATTAAATTTCAACTGTAATTAAGAAATAGAAAACATGTACCGTGTTTCTATCGAGTTATACAAACACAAGTGGAAGTTTGGGAGAACGAGAAATGCTGTGGGAACACGAGCCGCAGGCGAGTGTTCCAAACTTTCACGAGTGTTTGTATAACTCGATAGAAACACGAAGTACATGTTTTGTATTTCTTTTAGAAAACACCACGACGAGAAAAAGGAAAACAACTTGTTAACTTTGGATATCAAAATGTAAATTCTCTTTGCTCGCGCCATCACTATGTCAACAGCGCGCGCTAGTTCTGTGTCTCCATCGAGTTATACAAACACGATTTTTAACCAATCAGCGGGCGTGCTTTCTTAGGACTGTTTTCTAATATCCTTTTTGAACCTGATATAAAACCTGATTAAAAATCTTTTGTAAACTTGCTTTATTCTTATTGGTTTTAGAACCTCACCCACCAATTGACGATGTAATTAGATGTGATGTTATTCCAAGATTTATATACTTCTTACAGCGAGATGACAATAGCATGTTACAGGTATGGCATTCTTGCTGCATCTGCTTACAACAGCTTTTATAATTTTCAGCCACTTCATTGTTCGGTCTATTTTCTTTTTTCAAAGTTTGAAGCTGCTTGGGCACTGACAAATATTGCATCTGGCACATCACCACAAACTCAGTGTGTGGTACAAGCAGGAGCTGTGCCTGTCTTCATTAGATTGCTTGAATCCCCTCAAGTAGATGTGCAGGAGCAGGTCAGTAACTGTTTGTTTGTAATTAAGCTTTGGTGCTTTACAGAACTTGCACAGAGTAGCTACATCAGACAAGCCTTCAGTTATAGAACCTGTACTCATTCAGTACATGTCAGGCCTTGACATTGCCACTGCTGGGGTCACCAGTGCGACCAATTTTTTTGTTTTTTTTCATTGGCGACTAACTTTTCACACTGTCCACAAAAATACTTTTGCTGGCAACTAAATCTGAACACTCAGGGTCCAGCTGGCATCAAGGTTTTCCTGAAAGTTGAGCATTGTATATACTTGGTGTACTCGCTTTATGGTGCATGGGTTAATACCAGACAGTTCAGGGTCAGAAATTGTGCTTTCCTGGTCGCCATTGCAACTAAAAATTTTGCACTGGCGACCAGAATTTCACAGCTGGTCGCCACATTTTCCCATTTGGCGACTGAAAAAAAAAAGGTCAGTCGCCGGTTGGCGCCTGCCTATAAAAGTTAATTTCCGACCCTGCAGTTCCTATGGTCCTGTCTGATCCATTTGTGCAGTATAAATGAAGTCTCTACTTACTTTGCTTACTTTAAAAAAAATATTTTCTGTGGCCCATTTTGCCAGTACTTATAGATTTACACTTTACAGTCTAAAAGGGAGCTCGCAATTATGCTTGCAATTAAATGTTCGTCTATATTGTACTACACAGCTAAGATCAGTCATTTTCCAAAGGAAAAGCTTGTAGTGGTACTGAAATCCCAGAATATGGGCTTTCAAGAATGAGAAAGAGAAAGAACAGTAAATATCCAAATTTTGTATATGAGGACATGTACATGTACCACATCCACATGTAGCAAATAGTATTGCTGGCCTTAATGTTGGAGGAGCTTGCAGAGAGTACATGAGTTGTGTGATTGGTGGCAGTCATTTTTGACAGCATTGACTTCTTAAAGATGGAACCTCTGTTTCTAATGCATTGGTTGGTCAATTTATAATTCTAGGCTGTGTGGGCCCTTGGTAATATTGCTGGTGACAGTGCAGAATGCAGGGATTATGTCCTGAACCTGGGAATGTTGCAGCCAGTTTTGGAGTAAGTTGCCAGGATGGATTAGTCAAGACTTGACACAAAACAACGAGCTGGCTCTTTCTTCCACAACAAATCTTACATTTTACCGTTTTCAAATGCTGGAAATTTTTCATTTTCTATTTCAGCTCTGTATCAGCAAAGAACAGCTATGAACAATATTGTCGGAAAAGCCATGTTGAATCAAGAAGACATGGTGTCTTAGGACATTAATTAGGTTTATAGTTATAATAGTTAGAAAAGAGTTATAACAGATGATAAATGTTAAGTTCAGTGAGTCTCCAGTGGCATTAGAAGCCATGACATTCTAGGTATCAGGTCTAACCACTGGGCTTCATTGAGACTCGTAGGGACTAGGCCATAATTACTTTTTGTTGGTCTTGCAAACAATTTTTAAGGTGATTCCTTAGTATTGCATTGCACATCCCTACTGCGCACGATTTTTGCGTCATTAGCGTGCGCAAATGAGCGCGTACACGTGCAAAACGAAAAAATTTCCCACAAGCAAGGCTTGACAGCGAAATAAAGCTTGTTTTCTCTTAAACGAGCATTGTGACCTATATTTTTTATTACATAATAGTAGTGCCCATGTTATCCTCTTTAATCTAAAAGAATTTTAAAAAAATTTATCAGAAGGAAAAAAAGATATAGCTGAAACCGTGCACAAAACCGTTACTCTAGGATGTAAATTATGACCACGAAAACATTGACTCGACAAACGCATTTCGTCTACCTCGTTTTAAATGGTGTTTTTTTTTTCCACAAATTTTATATGATATTGTTCCATATGTTCCATGCTTTCTTTCAGTCAACTTTGTTTCCCAGTATTACTTCGATAAACTGTCCTTTCAGCTACCGCAAAATGTAACGTGGACCAATGAATAACGCGAGAGATTAGCACGAGTACAGGCATAAATGGGGCAAGACTGGCTCATCATATCTCTTTTGCAAGAATGGTGACCTATCCTTTGTAGGGAACATTCAGAGAAAGTATTAAAAAAATTCATCGGTAAATTTTATTTCTGAGGAATCACCTTAAAGGTGTGAAGAAACTCATAAACAAAGAAAACTCTTCAGCACTATTTGAAATTGATACACAAATTTGTAGCTGAGATTAAGGGCTAATTCCTTTGTTAATGAATTTATTGTTTTCATATTTACAGGCTCTTAAAACAGTCACCAAGACTGTCAATGACAAAGAACCTTATTTGGGCTTTGTCTAATTTGTGTAGAGGAAAGAATCCACCACCTGATTTTTCAAAGGTAAGCAACATAAAAGTATGACTGGCTTGTAATGGCATTATCAATCAGTTTCAGTAAGTTATTTAGTTTCTTGGCTATGATGATGATGATGTTGATGACGATGATGATGACAATGATGATGATGATGATGATGATGACGTAAACGATGACAACGACGATGATGATAATGATGATGATGTTGATAGTGAAAATAACATTTGACTATAATGGCAATGATGATAAAGACAACAATAGCAGGTGATGATGATGATGATGATGATGATGATGATGATAATGACGATGACCACAACCATGACCATAACTATGACGACAACAAGGATAATGATGATTGGTGATGACAATGAAGAAAAGGATAATGGTGTTAAAGCTTGCAATGAAGACTATGAGAAAGACTAAGATTTTATATGATGCGAATGTTGCTGTTACTGTTTACTAAGACAAGCTGTTTTTTTCTGCCAGGTGTCTGCATGCCTGCCAGTGTTGGCCCGTCTTCTTTTTATTAATGATCCTGATGTCCTTGCTGACTCATGCTGGGCACTGTCTTATCTCTCAGATGGCCCTAATGAGAAAATCCAAGCTGTTATAGATTCTGGTGTCTGTAGAAGACTAGTGGAGTTATTAATGTAAGAATAAGACAGTCTAATGTCAAACTTTTATAGTAACACATAGTATTTTTACTCGACTAGATGCCACAGATCGCAAGCCTGTAAAGCCTCTGTTGTACTCTTGTTAACAAAACTTGAGCTCATCTTTCCTTTGCTTTCCTGTTTGTTTACAGAACATTATACTGTTGAACAGATTGGCAGTTTTCTCTCATCTCGTACTTATTTTGATTTCTATTTTTTGGCAGGCACAATCTTAGTCCTGTTGTTTCAGCGGCCCTTAGAGCAGTGGGGAATATCGTGACTGGAGATGATGTCCAAACCCAAGTAGGAGAGAATTATTATTAGTAAAAGTACTGTTTTTGAAATTAGTATTGCTTTAGTCTAGATGTATCATTTTTGACATACATTAAGTCAGCATGCTAAAGTAGGTATAACCTGAGTATCAGGCTTTTCTTTCTCTCGGGGAAGGAGAAGGAAGCACCCGGCAAAGAAGAGCCTGACACAAGGGTCTTTATTGCAGTCTTCCACCTCCTCATAGCGTGACAAGCGTCAGTGTACCTATTAGCCAATCAGAATTATTTCCGGCTGTCATGTCTACTTTGCATAAATTTTGCGTGCAACGGCAGTTGTTTTTAATTTCGTGTGGGTTTCCAAGAATATTTGCACAATTTGCCTCGAAAATTTTCACACAGATTATGGAAAGTGTGTCGCCACAGTGCCGCTGTTTGCTGAAACTTTTAACAAAGAAATTTCTAATGTTTTGTGTGAAATCCTTTAATTCTTGTGGAATTATTGCTTGAGATGAGAATTGTTGTCATTCAAGATAATGAAGATGGCAAAAGGACTGTACTTTGCAAAACATGCACTAGGAAAATAGTGAATTGCTACAGAATGTTCACTGAGTTACGGGAGGCATTGGCGGGTGGTAGGGCACTCGACGAGGTGAAAGACTTATAGCTTCAAGCGCTCCCGGCCACAAACACCTTCGACAGCAAGTAGTTTTATTCCTATTCGAGGCTAGCGATCTCGCAACTGAAGTAACTCCAAAGGCAAGCAGCACTTGTGAAAATGAAGCTGAAGGAACTCAACGAAGACCCTCACTGAACAAAGAGAGCTCTGTTTCCTGACCAATAGGTGAACTGATGAAATAACCAGTCTGATATCCCGAGCCAACAAAATTCTGAGGAGGAAGTCTTTTCGTTTGACAAGCAGGTTTTCGAGGCACAATTTCTGTTCTCTCTTTTTAGTTTAACTCCAGGAAAGAACTGTAGAGCGACTCTTCACATTCAGTTGCTTTCTCTGCTTCAAATTAAGGTCTTAGGAGTGCCGTACATTTCTTGATACATATGGCAAAATTATCTGTTGCCAGTTTCAGGCAGCAGTAAGAGCATTTATGCAGAATTAGTATATACCACACAAGTGTATAGTACTTTTCGCGCACGCTGATTGGCTAGCTCGGAGGTGATTAACCAAGTACTATTCACCTCCGAGCAGCCGAAGAAAAACAAAATGGCTTTTGTCGGTGTATTGCCACAGATGAAGTTACTCTTTGGGCCACTAGTTATTCAGTTTGTGTGGTATATACTAAAACAATTATTCACCTCAGTGTTGGTGAAAGTGGTGGATATTTACCTCGCCGCTTCGCGGCTCAGTAAATATCCACCACTAATCACCTCCACTTGGGTGAATGGTTGTTAATTATTGTTTGAAGGGGTGGTGGACTTTTTGAAGATAGGAGGAGAACTTAGTTGAAATCATACCTATTTGCTGTATGCCTGTGTTTTGATAACCACAAGTTTTCCTTTTATCAATCTAGGTGATCCTAAACTGCAGTGCACTTCCTAGTCTATTACATTTACTAAGCAACTCTAGAGAAAGCATCAGAAAAGAGGCATGCTGGACAATTTCTAATATCACAGCTGGA
>JAHPZR010056195.1:30000-32500 GCA_019787425.1 Platygyra sinensis | reverse complement strand
TCTAAGCCATGAACACGAGTAACAAAGCCCCAAGAGGATTGGTGGTGAGTTGAGTGAAACAGTGGCCCTGACACCAAAAATCACCAGCTCATGAATCCGGTTGCCAGCTACACAGGCTAACCACTCTATCAGTTGAGATGATATCTTGCGTGTAACCACAATTTGTTTCATCGTGTAAAACACTGTCCTGAAAACTTAAGCTTCAATAACATTACACAGCATGCACTCTTATGTGAAAACAGCCATCCTTTCTCTCTCCTGGCCACCACTTAGGCTGGGAGGATAGAAGGACAGTTAATTTTGCAGGCTAGCATTCTTACATAGCCTAGTGATTGCAGCTCATACAAACTGTTTCTTTTTTTCACTTTGACATTAAATTTGGAAGTGTTCTTTGATGCTTAAATTTTTGATATAATCGCCTCTAAATACAAAACATGCACAATTTCTTCAACAGATACCTAGTTAGTCAAGGAGTGATTAAACCTCTGTGTGAATTACTGACTGTCATGGATTCAAAGATTGTCCAAGTGGCACTCAGCGGCTTAGAGAACATCCTTAGAGTTGGAAAACAAGATGCATTTCAAAATGATGGCATTAACCAGTTTGCAGTTATGGTTGAGGAAGCTTATGGTAAGTCAGTGGGTTTTCATGTAATGCAAGACTTATAGGAGGCTCTGTCAGGGGGAGGAGGTGTTCTTGCACTTGCCTGAATTTACCCTGGCAGGGCCTTCTAATGGACACCTTGTAGGGATTCAAATGCCTTTGGGTGTTCTCTCTGTTCATGTCAAGATCATAATTGATCAATTCTGCTACATAGCTGCGAGATATGGCCCAAGATATTGAGATTTCTTGCAACACTGATATTGGACTTTCCCTCCCGGGGTAGAGAGGTTGCCACCACCCATGCCCCCCTTCCATCGCCGTAGGAATGTGCTTCAGACAAAGCAAACCATCAGAAATATAAATTTTGCAAAGGTTCATTCAATGCGTGATACTGAAGCAGAATTTCTTGTGAGCTCCCAAGGTAGTTGAAATTCCTGCAAAACCTTTTTATGTTTATTCTCTCAGAGCAAAAAATAACCTGTGATAAGTTTTATTTTATTGAGTTAAACTATTAAAATGTTTTATGTAATGAGATTCATTTCTTGATATATTTAAAATTAACATGTTCAAGCCCATATTCATTGTCAACCTTTAAAAAGGGTTAGACTGGTTTTGCCTGGACTTGAGCTTGATTTTTTTGAAGAAACACAGATGTCATGTTGAATTTAACGGCTTGAAGCTGTTTTGTTTTGGTTTCCATTGATTTTTGTTTGTCTGCACTCTCCAGGTTTGGACAAGATCGAATTCCTTCAGAGTCACGACAACGAGGAAATCTATAGGAAAGCGTTTGAAATAATTGAGTACTACTTTAGCGGCGAGGATGAGGACGAAAAACTAATGCCAGGCATCGATCAGAATGCGGATCAGTTTCAATTTTGTGCTGGAGTCACCATGCCTCAAGAAGGCTTTCAGTTCAACTGAGACTTAACTACATTCCCCCCGTCCGGTCCCTGCTGTGGATAAGTCCCACCCCTTTAGGCAATGAAGGAGTTGTCGACAATAGTCCAGCCTTCCCTTTCCCTCCCCTCCCCTCCCCTCATTACCAAGCCACGCATACACTTTGTGTGAAGAGCGCGCATATGCCCTTCGCGTGTGAGTGAGTAGAGAGAGAGTGAGATTTGTTGCGGTGAGTCAGAGCAAGCAGTCATTATCCAACGACCCCCGTAATGAAGACCCTCGCGAGGACCCCAACCCCCTTTATAGGAGGCGAAAAAGAAAGTGCCCCCAAGGATAATCCCTGATAGAAAGAACCCCAAGGATAATTCCCCAAAAGAATTAACCCAAGGATAAACCCCAGAGGAAAGTAACCAAAGGATAATTCCTAAAAGAAGAATCCTTCGGAAGGCAGTATCCCAAGGATAGTTCCCGACAGAAAATACCCCAAGGATAATCCCCGATAGAAAGTACCCATATGATCGTTTCCCGAAAGTATTGATCCAAGGAAAACCCCCAAGGAAACCAAACATGGATAAATCCTTGAAAGAATTATTTCAAGGATACTACCCCGAAAGACATTTCCCTGTATTAGAGGCGACAATCGAAAAGAGAGCGCAAGAGAGTGAATAGTTAATATTAGCTTTGTTCGGGTTTCATCCAGTGCAGAAAACTGCACATTTGCTGACCTTCACCAAGCGAAGCCGAGAACTTTTATGAAAGGCAGTTTGGAAAGGCATTGGTGCACAGATAAAACGTATTATTGAGGACAATTGAAAGTTACAAAACAGATCATCGATAGCTGGTGCGTAGTTATGTTAGCATCATGGACTTCTTCAATGTATTAAGCGTTTTTAATTTAAGGCAGAGACTTGATAGTATGCCAGTAGCTTATCGAAGATGGTTGTATATACAATAAATGTTCCGCAATTTCGTAGTTAAAGGGATGGTTTTGTTAATCCTG
>JAHPZR010056195.1:15000-22500 GCA_019787425.1 Platygyra sinensis | reverse complement strand
TCTAGCACACGCTTCTTTCTCAATGCAGCAGGTAATTGCTTTTTCTTCAACTTGTTGATCATCACAAGAATCAGTGACGAATCGCTGGCGTCTGCCTCCCTCTGGACGGCCATGTGCAGCTCCTCTCGGCAGAAGTTGCTGGCGAGGTAATTCTCAGACAACACAATCAACACTTGACGACTGCCGTACACACTATCGGCCATGTTTTCCACGATGGGCTTGCCAAGCTCGAAGTCCCGGTTGTGGATGCTGTATGCAATGGAGTGCTTCTCAATGATTGAGATGAGATTCTCAGTGACCCAACCAAAGTCCTTTGAACTGTGGCTGATAAACAGTTGGTTAATGAACTCTTTTTCGTTTGGGCAATCTGTTGGTAATAAAAAAAAAACAAGAAGTTATTGCAAAACATGAAGTTATTGAAAAACTGGATGACTGACATAAATTTTTTATTTAACATTGTATTCCCTCTGATAAATTTAGTTACTTTGGGGCGCCTACTCGATTAGTTTCATAAGCTATTTAGGTGTCCCAAACTCCTCACAATCAACCTTGTATAAAAACTGTTTGTTTTCCATTTATCTCTTTTTCTTTTTCCCGTTAACACTTTACTTCTTAATCACAATTGTAAAAATTTCATTACTACTATTTATTATCTTCTATATATGTAATTTGTATATATTTATATGTATTCTATTTTTCTTTTTCTAACACTGTAAAATTAATGTTTGTGTGAGTTTAAATTAAAATTGATTGATTGATTGATTGATTGATTGATTGGCTGCCCAGATTACTGACCAGTGACATGCACATTTGGAGTCTTTCTGGTATACACTGAATGTTTATCCCTTAACGTTAAATTCCTCTTCATGGGAAGAGACATGCGCTGAGTGTAAAGCGTCCGAACAGTCAAGCGCATGCTGAGGATTGGCTTGAACTGCAGTAACCTCGTTCCCAGGACCTTTACCCTACCAGAGTAAAGGTCCTGGGAACGAGGTTGGAACTCTACAGATCTAGGCTGGAGTATAGCGCATTTAGATTATTACGCCAAAACGTTTCTCCGCCAACATAACGAAAGAAGGTGGTTTACTTGTGAATAAGGAGGTACATGTACAGAGGTACGCGTATAGGAAAATGATAGATAATGGAAAAAACAAAACACTTAACCACGGTAAAACGATGTATGATGCAATTATCAAACACTAAGGGACGGACCATTAGAAAAGTGATGGGGGGGGAGGGGAATTTTCAGTTTGCACGAATTTTTTTTTTCGCTCACGGCTTGTGCAGGAATTTTTTTTTCAGGTGAAACCCTCTGCGCGAATTTTTTTTCAGACAAATATTGCTTTTTGAAAAGGTCTAGACGCCCACAACTCCCTATGTGGTTTTACGGTAGTGGCACGTAAGCCTCTAGAGTTTTGTTCTGGCGAGTTTGTCTTTGAGCGATTCACCTTTTTGAAAAGTCAATAGACAGGCCAACACAGACTCTCCTTTGTGGTTTTACGATAGCGACACGTAAACCTTAGCAGTTTTGCTCAGACGAGTTTGTATGTCCTAGAGCGAAGATAGTCTGCCTGCCAATGAAAACCACACTTTGTGGTTCTTTTTTTTTAAGAGTACCAGTGGCAGTGTTAATGTTGCTGTTTATGTGGTTAACACTTACTACTACGTGTGAATGACTTTTTTATTGTATTATAGAATTCTTATTCAAGGCACGGGCTCCTGTTCAAGGGGATAAGACTCATCCTCTAATTTTTATTCTGAGCATAACGAATTTTATAGCATATACTATTTACAAAGATACCAGATTCTAATATTAATTTATTACAAATTTTATTTTATTATTTCCATTACAATACAGTATACAGTGTATGTTGTAGCACAACGAGCTAGACGTTCTTTGCAACCAAAAACAGATCTTGGATCCCGTGGAGATGAAAAACTTTTAGTTCTACATCTCCACGGGATACCAGTGGCTTGTAACATTCCAGTGTAATCATATCCCTGGCAGTGATCGTTTGTGTTCCACAAAACGCGTCATGTGTCCAGACACTTTGAAAATCAGTTTATGTTATGCAGTCAGAAATTCTCAAAACTTATTGCAACGAGGTTTTCAAAAACCTCTCAAGAGGTTACGCTCACGATTACTATGCGTGATAGAAATCACGAGCTCATAATCTTATTGTTTTCAAGTAATGCGAAGCGATTCTGGAAACTACACGACCGAAAAATCACTATCACGAGTTTGTTACATATCCAGAAGCACTCAACAACTGTACTGCATGGACTTCAATGAGACTGGGTGAACCTGAGCCCACCACAGCATGTTCCCATAATGCAACGCACGACGGAAAAACACTGACGAATCCCAAAGCACTCAGCAACTGTATTGCATGGACTTCAGCCTGGGTGAACCAGAAAGGATATGTAACATGTTCCTATAATGTCACGCACGACGGAAAAATCTCTATCACGATTTTGTTACATATCTCGAATTACTCGTGAACTTGAGCCTGGGTGAACCTGAAAGGATATGTAACATGTTCCTATAATGTACGTCACGCACGTCGGAAAAATAACTTTGACGATTTTGTTACATATTTTGAAGCACTCATCAGCAACTGTGTTGCATGGACTTCAGCCTTGGTGAACCCGAAAATATCCTCTAACCCTCGGCAACGTCAATTCTACGTGGACGTTTGCGTGAGCAAACCAGAGAGCATTTATAACATGTACCTATACGGATTTTCTATGTATCCGAAATAATTGTCTTTCAGAAAACTATTGTACGATGGACTCAGTATAGGGTCTAACTCACAAATGAAAACAGTGATTTTTAGTACCTGTCTAGTCCCCATACTATCTAAAAGCATGACAATCCGTGTAAGTTAATTATCATATAAATGAAAGATTAATCTAATGATATAACTTGGTACCTTCGTCTTGCTGTCTTGATTCGATGCTCTACGAGGTTGGTCACGGCTACTGCGCTAGCTGAAGACACTTTTTGGTTCTCTCTGTCGTTCTCAGGTGATTGAATTCATGTACAAGCCAATCGCGGTTGTCGGTTTTGTTTGGTTTTCAACAACTGTTTAATGGTTTGCCGAAACAACAAATCCAAACGTATATCCAGGGGCAGCTTCTTTGTTGTTCTTCCCGCGAAAGGAAAACAAGCGCGCCTTCTTTAACTCCACGAGGAAAATTCGACTGAAAACTGGATCAATTTCGCACAAATGGGTCACGAGAAACACCATATCTTCTAATTCGGGAGGCAAGTCTCGTTTTGTACCCGTTTTCAATGACCGATGACGGGTTCATTGGAAGTCGAAGCCTCTATTATGTGTAAGCGAACAATAATCCCGCGTTGTGAAAATTTATTATGAGAAAATAAATTATGCGGCCAGATCATATCTGAAAATTACCAGGTCACTTATAGTACACAGCCGTTTCTTTTACTGAAAGCAATTATCCCAAACCACAATAGAACCGCAAAATTCTAGCGATGACAGCAACCTAACAGATAAATGACGTCACGCCATAGCAACCGGACCTGGACCTTCCTTCTGCATGAATTTTTTTTCTTTACCTTCTTCTTTGCACGAATTTTTTTTCTTGGCAATTTCCCTTGCATGATTTTTTTTGGGTTTTTTCCCCTCCCCCCCCCCCCCTTCACTTTTCTAATGGTCCGTCCCTAAAGACCGTGTTTGATTACTGATTTCAAAACACCGAGAAGAGAGTTGAAAATATGGCGCGCAGCGGAGTATTTTTGACGAACTTCGAGGTGCTTGGAATATGGTCAAACACTTTCTCGAATGTTTAACATATCTTGTCAATTGAAACTACAATTAAGGAGAAAATGGAGAGACAAAATCATAAAAGTCTATGCTAATTAAAATCAGATACCCAAACACTGTCGAGGTCAAGATTTGCTTTGTTTAAACTTGACTTGAGTTTCAGAAGGCTCATTGACATACCCGGTCAAAGCATCCATAACAACGTAAGTATCTTCCCCCTACTGCTCAGTGATCACCACAGAGGGAGTTTCGGTCCATGAAATGAATTATCTGATCCCCGAAGTCGTCATAATATCAATATTATGTCAAGCATTCTACCACTAAGAGAACGTTGGTTGGCGCTTTTGCAACTCACATTTTGGTTTGAAGGATGACGATGTACGCTTTCCCTTGACAACGAACCACACACACAACGCGGCCAAAATGATCACAATTCCTGCTGATGAAATGAGAGCTGCTTGGAGCCACTTTCTGCGGCTTTCTGTGGGTTTTGAATGTAAAATTCAACCACGTCAATAAAATCAGCACATTACAGCAATAACAAACAGACTGGATCAGTCAAAAGGTTTGGTTTCGCTATAGCCCGAAAAGATTAAAAGATAATCGCTTACGACAACAGGCTCCTGCTTACGAATGATAAAATGTTCAAGAAACTGCAATTCTTCATAGATGTTCGATTGCCTTCCATGATCAAGTCACTCATTGGTCAACTTGGTCAGTATTTTGTCAAAATAATCCACCATTTACGGATATGATGGCTAAAGACATTTGATTAAGACCTTGAGTAAAAGTATAGAATCCAAATTATCCGGATAAGCCCCACTTTTTAATTTATTCATGGCTGCCAATAAAGTTCGAAAACATCGCCAAAAGTGCACAAAATTGTGTCCATAAGGTGGTGCACTGGTGGGGCAAGGGAAAAGTGGTGCGAGGATGACGTTATGAGGAGGGGTTTTGGGTAGCCAATCACAGCGTGCAGCATGTGGTCGATGTTTTTACAAGGAAGGGGTGCGAGGATGACGTCATGAGAAAGGGGTTTTGGGTAGCATTTCACAGCGTGCAGCATGAGGTCGAGGTTTTCTATGAGGAAGGGATGCGAGGATGACGTCATGAGGAGGAGGTTTTAGGGAAGTGTACCCCCGCGTTGACAGGAAACACCGTAAGACAGGATGACAGTTCTAAACAAACAAATTACTGTGGCGCTGGGGATGAGAAAGCACACATCTCTCGAAAAAGTCAAGGATCTCACAGAAAGTTGAAAATAAAACTCTTTTTACGATTTTCCATAACTTTTATTGGCAACCATTTTGAATAAATTTAAAAGTGGCGCTCATCCGGATGATTTGGAACTTATACCACCACTATCTTGTGTTGATATACAGTGACTTGACTGTTGTCGTTTGTCCAGTCACGGTTATAACTATAGTGATGGCAGTAATGTTCTCTGAGTGAATAGCTTTTCAGTTGTGGAAAGAGCTGCATGTTGACAGATACTGACTATCAATGACTCACCTGAATGACTTGAGGCGATCCTGTGTTCAGTTGATATCGGAACCTCTGAAAATGGAAGTGAAAAAGACTTAACTTAAGCAGTATGACTAAACATATTGTACATTCAGTATCATAAACAAAGAGTATTCGTAAGCAAGGTGAGCAAGCAATCACTGCCAACCAACCAGCCAGTCCTCTGTCAGCCAGTCTGATTCAACCGACTAAACAATTAACCAGCCATTAAATGCATTTTGTTAAGATTTGACCATAAAGTGCTCTTACGATACCTATAGCCGGTGGCGGAACAAATACTTTCAAGTCGACGGCAGCTTTCGTGGTGTTTCTGTAGTTGCAGATGAAGAGACAGCTGTATGTACCCTCGTCACTTTCTGTAACGTTAAAAATTGAAAGGACGAACTCTTTCTTGCATTTGCTGCCAGTGTCTTGTATCTGATGTTGCTTATATTTTTTGCCAGTTATTGGCAAGTCCTCCGAAAAGTACTGCCAAGTCCAGTTTACTGGACAATCGTCCCAGGCATAGTCAGGATGCCAGTCAATCAAGCACGTCAGGTTCACATTGGAAAATATTCTTGCTGGAATCTCCGCAGCAGAAATAGTCGGGCCTTTTGGTATTGGACCTGTATTCAGTAAAAAAGGAAACAATTCTCAATGATAACTGGCGTCAAAGCGATTGTGCTTGTTAAAAAGTAACAACGATTTTGTTCGTGTCATTATGCATGTGACAAGTCCGATGGATCACCGACACGCATCATCAGTGCCTGCATGTTCACAAGACATGCTGTGAATTGGAAAATTTACTGCGATGATCACTCGCCACATCTACAACCGCAGTACAAAAATGAATTATTTCATATATACTTCATATCACTTCACTGCACGGGAAAATATGAACTCAACAAATTGACCTTGCTCCCAATGTGTGGCTTCATAGCTCAGTTGGTAGAGCATCGCACCGGTATCGCAGGGGTCACGGGTTCGAATCCCGTTGAAGCCCTGATTCTTTTCAAGCTTCTTCTTTCCAATTGCTTAAATTGGAAAATTTACTGCGATGATCACTCTTTACCTTCATGATTCCGCCAGTTGAAACATTCGCTAGTTTCAGGATCCAGAGAACATTCCAACGAGTTTTCCAAAACACTCCAAAACACTCTACTTTTATATAACAAGTTGCTTAAAATCTTTGTGCCTCTTCCCCCAGTTTCTCAAGGCTTCGCACGACCCGGCCTGTATTTCGCTTCTTCCGGCGAAAGACCCATTGAGTAGGAAATAGTTGTTTTAGCTAGACTGAATTACAACATAACTTACATTCATACTTCATTTCTATCGTACGAAAGTCGCTGGTCGACCAGCCAGGAATACTGTTTGTTGCATTGCACAGGTAGTCACCTTCCTGTTCTTCACGTCCAGGTGGAAGACGAAGTATGCTATACAGCACTTCTTCCTTCCGCTGCAGTTTCCCCTGCAGTTTCCCCTGCAGTTTCCTCTGCAGTGAATGATGAATTCCTTCAGTTCCGTTGGTTATTGGTTTGCCGTTCTTGAGCCAATAAACTGTTTGAGGGAGGGGCCAACCGCTAAAAACGCACTTTATCTCCGTTTCCTCATCTTGGTTGATCTCATTTGGCGAACTTGTAAACGGCCTCACAATTTTCAGTGCGCCTTGAGAAAAGAACAAGTAGATATTTTACTGAGTTTAGATATGTGACCATTGACAAAGACAAATGGTAAGGAATTCATGTACGTCTGTGTGTCGAGTCCTTTAATTGATCATAAGTAAGAACCAATAAAAAAGAGAGAGTAATTGGACTTATTGCATAATTATAGTTCGATTACATCGAGTCAAGTATGACATCGCGACAGGTCTTGTGTCGTTGTGTCATGCCATGTTACACCATGTCATATCATCTCGTGCCATGTCACAGGGGGCGGATTTAGGGGGTAGGGATGGATTGGGTGACTAGCCACTCCCCTCTTGGAATAAGAAAACAAAACAATTGAACAAGGTTGTAAATACTCTGGAAGAAATGAAGACAAAGTCTCCTGATTATATTTTGTAGCCTTGACAGTAAACGGTTATCAATTACATTCCAGTGCTCAAATTGCAGCATATTCGAAACATGTCCCATCGATTCTACAACCCCAAGATACCATCCCCTCCCTACCCCCTTGAAAATTCCTGGATCCGCCCCTGGGTCAGATT
>JAHPZR010056195.1:7500-10000 GCA_019787425.1 Platygyra sinensis | reverse complement strand
GATTTCGTTTCGGTTGTTCCGGCGGTTTCGGTGGTTCCGGGTGGTTCCGGTGGTTTCGTTCCGGCGGTTTCGTTTCGGTGTTTCGGGTTTTAGTACATGCCTAATTTTTATTGTCCATATGCGGGCATACACATGAATTTAAAATTCATGCGACGCGTCAGCAAGCGAGAGCCGGCAATTCGACAATTTGTTATCGTAAAAAACAAATTGATGTCAGTTTTTAATGCGTCTGTCCTGTTATTGATAATGAATTTCGTCATAACATTGTCAAAGTAGTCTGCGGATCCACTCGGCTATGGCCTTGTGGATCCACAGCTACTTTGACAATGTGATGACAAAATTCATGATCAATAACAGGACAGACACCTAAAAAACTGACGTCAATTTGTTAAGGATGCAACACCGGATGCAAGTGTAATGATACTCTAGTACCTGGTAATGGGTTTGTTTTTACAATGGCAATGATGAAGAAAGCCAAACCAAAAAAGACGAAAATCAAAAAGTATTAAAGGAAAATGAAACGTTGAGCAATCTCATACCCTGGGAATCTGGGAACAAGGTTGAAATGTTTCGGTGCAAAACGTTGAACTTTATATTTCGCTGACTGGGTACAAGTGCAATCTGCAGTTTCGGCACGCACAAAATGAATTTCCTTTTTTGTGCATAGCTGTCTCGGCAGACAGAGTTCGAACGTTCAAGAGTTCTTAGAAAAACTAAGTTCCTTTTTCTCATTCAAGCCTATACACGTCATTTGTTGTAACCGAAAGCCTGAACATATTTTATCACCTGTCAGTACGGCTACCCCTCATAACCAATTACAGCTACTGCGAGGTTTACCTTCAAACTAAACAAATGAGCACCTTTTCGTATAAGTAGAGATGAGCTTCGGGCCAAGCTACCACTGTCGAACCAAAAAAGCGTATGCCTCAAGTACGGAATCCAGGGGCGTAACAGGAAACCGGAAGAAGCAGCCATACATGTACGTGAACGCTTTATTCAGTTTAATAGAGGATGAGGCCATGTAGCTTGCATAAAAGCCTCCCATAATACTAGGGTTATTACTTGTGGTCTTTTCTATTTCGTTTGAACGATTTTCCCCCACCGAGAAGGTGCTCATTTGTTTAGTTTGAACAAAGTTAATAAAGGCGACTGGTTGTGAAACCCGACAAAGTTCTTTGGTTGTATGTCTTTGTTCGCTATTTTGGCGCCTTGACAGTGCACAAAACACAATAGTTGTTTACTCCGTACTGAGGAACTAACCAATAGAAACGTGTTGCTTACGTAACTCATGCATAGTGTATGAGTGCAAAACAAAAGATTGTGCACTGTCGTGGACCTTCCAACATAAATCTTGGCATCTTTGTTTGTTCGCTTTGACGTTTGCCGGCTTCATAACCAGTCTCCTCTATTAACTATGGTTTGAAGGATTAAAAAAGCGGGCGGGCGACGAGTGGGGTCTGGTAGGGAAAAAGGAGAGATCAGGAGAGCCTGTAAGCATTGTTTTAGAAGCCTTTTCCGGTATACCAGCTCCTGGTATACCCTCTGATTGGTTACTTTTGACAGTTTATATCAACACCTTGTCTGTTTGTCTGAAGCGAAGAGACGCTTAACATGGCCAGCGAGCGTCATGCACGCGCGTGATTTCGTGGAGTCGAAATTTACTCAAGCGCTCAGAATGGAGTAAAGAACGCGTCTCATCAATCTGGCCCCTGGATAGATGTTTCTGCCATTATTCCCAGCCATTTCGAGGGAAGTTTGCATTTTTTTAGATGGTTTTCGCTGTTTGTAATGTGTAAATTAGCTTAATAATTTTTGGCGCCGTGAAACAAAAGCCGGAAATCTGTCAGTGTTCTCAAACCACGTCTGAGGCTGCTGTAACGTTACGAGAAAGCTATACGTCTTAGAGACGTTCTTCTGTTTCTTGCATCAGTTTGATCGAGCTTTTGTCTCTCGAGCTCGATGTTTAGGTCTGTAACTCCTTTGTTCGTTCTGGCACCACATGATTCAAATGTAGCTGTTTGCGTGCAAGTCTGCATGTTACCTTTTTGCGTGTTGAATATGCCGTTGTTTTAAAATTTGGCTCTGTTCTTGCAAGACGACGGTTTAGATCCTCCATATGGGTCTAATCCTTTGCAGATAGTTTATTTCCTGTACGTCTACACAGAGACTTCTACACTCAAAGAGATTCTCTGATGAGACAACGCAGACATGAACGATCGCAGAAGAACGCAACACGTGACTGTGAAGATCAGCTTGGCCTCGTGAAACCCGCGTGAGTAACTCTATACCGAACATACGGAGATTTTGACATTTGACATTTTGACACAAGAAGCGGTTTCTTTTTTCGGGTGGGCGGAATGAGGTTTTTTAAAAGAATGCTTACAGGCTCTCCCGCCCTCTCCTTTTCTCTCCCGGATCCCGCTTGTCGCCCGCTTCCTTTTTCGACCGTCCTCACTGACCGAGAGCCTGGAACAGGCTATTTGAAGGTAAACCTCGCAAT
>JAHPZR010056195.1:0-2500 GCA_019787425.1 Platygyra sinensis | reverse complement strand
AGACGTAAGACCAGGCTTGATCACCAGCCGGTGTTCGGAAACTGAAAGAGCCCGCGCGCGCCTACCCTGAACTCACGTAGACAGGACTCGAGAAAGCGGCGGAAAAGTAAGACCATTACGAATAAAAATTCGCTCCCTTCGCTCAGGTTTTTCCGCGCTTCGCGGTAGCTACATGTGATTCGCTTCGAATTTTGATTGGTTTAGAGGATTTTCTATCTTTTGTGATTGGCCAGGGTGGTTATTTCTGCTGTAGATCAGTACGCCCTCATGAAACGTGAAACCTCTCTATTACCAACTCAATAATGTCATTCAACGACATTCATCTATATGCCAACTTTGCTTACCAGAAAAGTTTTTTTTTCCCGGGATCGGAATAACGTACGAAAATATGTGAACGTGCGACAGGAACTTCCTACGCTCCTTATTAAACTTTCAAATTAAAAATAAAACAAATGAAAAACAGGTTGCTTGTTCTGCGGGTAAACATGTAACCTAATCTGTGTGAATTTATCCTGTCAAAGCGGTTGCCGGTTTGTTTTATCTTTCTTCTCTTGTGTCACTCCGCTAAATTGAACTGTGACAAAGAAAAAGCGGTTTGGCGCCATGAAAACGATAAAAACCTGCTGCATATTCTGTGATGTTTGTTCACGTTAACTGAGTATCTTGAGCAAGCTTCTTAACCATATGGCACCTCATCTCAGTGCTCGAAATGTTGCTTATTGAATTTTGAAAAGTGGAGCAAGATTTTTGTATGAAACAAGGGGTCAGGAGGGAATTTTGTTGTGTGGGAATTAGAAAGTAAATTCAGAAATATATGTATTCCAAACTTATGAATGAAAATGTCGGAGTGAACTCATATCGTTTTCAATTCAATTTGAACGTAATAAATAACCGCAAAACGTTTTTCTAAGTATCCTTGTATTTTTATTTCGAAACAATCCTTTGGTGAAAGTTATATTTATAAAAAAGTAGGTGTTGTTTTCAGTGGAGACAATTAAAATCGCCCCCAGATAACAAGACGAAAGCCAGCGAGCTCGTTCACGCTAATTATTAGATGGAGCGCATTTTCTAAGGCTGCTGCAAGGACGACACCCAGTAAAACTGTTGTGTTTCTATTTTACTTTGGAATTTCGTCTCTATTTGGAACTACCCAGCGTGTCTGTCGGTATTAAAACTTGCCTGCTGAATATGCTACGCTTTGTGTTCAGTTTTAAATGGAAACACGAAATATTAGCCGTTGTGGTTCAGGTTATGCAGACGACGCAGAATTTGGTCATTTCACGTTGTTGTTTTGCAGAGGAAGGTAAAGAAGTGTACCAAAAATTGCACAGCTATTGTTTTCGCACGTGCACAGCTATTGTTTTGCTCGTCAAAGCTTTTGTTTGGTGACGTTCTCGTTGCCTTTGCCGTCGTGTTTTGCGTAAGGTCCCTAGTTACGTGAAGCGCCGGACTTGAAATCCGAAGGTCACTGCTCTGAACACTTCGCTGGAGGTGTTTCTCGGTAACTCGTGGGCCATGCTTTTAAATACCCAACAGTAGTCTGCTTCCTGTCAGTTGGGATTTTTAAGCCTATTATGTTTATTTGGAACATTTCTATCTTTCAGTTTAAGTGGCTCGCCTGAGAACCAGCTCGCTAGTGAAAGCGAAGCCCATCGACCACTGTAAACATTCAACATACAACATTTTTTGACAATTTTTTTCAATACAACTTGGATCTCCGAACTATAGCTAATTAATGCCTTGCATTTTGTGATAGTCGTTTTGAAGAATGTTTTTCTCGAGATATCCATCAGCAGATTCTTTATTAAAAGCGTTACAACGCTAGACTTGCATACAGGCGTCCAGGGTTTGAAAGTGACCTGCGAACGGAACACAAACAAAAACAAAAACCCACGCATGCGATGCAAAAACAAATTAAGAGAAGAATCTTCTGTTTGACAATGATATTGCCGAATTAGCCTTATGACATTTTATAGGAATTTTTCTCAGTATGTTGATCATTAAAGAGGGGGATTTTTGTCACCAATTATTTACATTGAGGTTATTAACATTTTGCGCACTGATGGTTTTTAAAAATTTGAATAAAAATGTTCCCTTTTGTCGGTATTTTTATCGGTTACTTGGCTAATGAAAAGAAATTTGAGAGCGCCATCTACCGTTAAAATGTCAGTAATTCTCTACAGAACTAAAATAAGTGATGATTCCGAAAAACTCTGGGGTCTCTGGTCTCCGATGCTTCTTGTTCACATTTTATTAAAGACACTGCAATTATATTGAGAAGTCCACAGGACTTGTCAGTTTGGGTAGAAGAATCACCTAGACCCAGACGCCATTCATGGTAAATATTTTGGCACGCCTACCTTTATTTGTATACTTTAATACTCTCCGATCCTGAATTAAGGTATATTTTTGAGAATTCAAGCATACTCCTTTCCAAAACAAGCAATTTGCGAAACAATGTATAATGCCTACTACTCCGCCAGTGATCCTTTACAAAGCC
>JAHPZR010056194.1:15000-55605 GCA_019787425.1 Platygyra sinensis | reverse complement strand
TCAAATACAACCAAAAATGTCTTTTTAAGATCAACACAACCGATAATTGAAACAATTGTTGCTTGCTGCTTGTTCTCATGTTAAAACGCTTGGAACGTTCGTCGGGTTCAAGCTCCGCCGACAGGCCAATTCCGAAACAAAACAAACAGAAGAGCGAGGAAATGGAAGGAAACCACGAGACCGACTCGCTCATCTCTATGGAAATACTCCTCGATAAATTAATCGCCATAGAATCTCGTATGGAAGACAATTTCTCCAATCTGCACACACAGATCTCAGAACTTACGTGTGAATTTAAACATGAAATCAATGTCGTCAAGTGAACACTGAATGAGCTAGAGAAATCTGTGAATCACGCGTGGGCAAGCATGGAGGACCTACAGCAAGAGTCCAAAGCTCTCAAAGATTCAAAAAGCTCTCACCAAAAAATGATGGACGAGCAGTCTGCGGAAATTCAAGGCCTGAAAGCTGATCTGAAAAAGCTCCAAGCCGAGAACGAGAAGCTTAAGCCCGCTTTGAAAGAAGCCCAGGAGAACCTCGTCGCTCTTGAGAACTATACGAGACGAGAAAACCTGCGTTTCATGAATATCCCCGAAAGTCAAGGCGAAAACTGCCAGGATATCATTTATGATGTGCTAGAAAATGATCTCAAAATGAACATCCAGGATATACGTTTCCATGCTGTTCACAGCGTTGGCAAGCCACAAAACAATGGAGCTACTCCTGCTCGCCCTCGCCCGATCATCGCAAGATTTGCTGTGAGAGAAGACAGGGATGCTGTATGCAATGTCAAAAACCGGCTCAAGTCCTCAGCCAGACGCAGTGAGGCCTATATTACCCAAGACTTTGCTCGAGAAATCCAGAAAGAAAGGAAAACCCTTATACAATCCATGTTCGCTGCAAAACAAGCTGGTCGCGTCGCGAAGGTAGTCAACAGATCTCTCTTTATTGATAACAATGTTTCTAACATCTCGAATATTCCAGTTGAATATCAAGTAGCTCCTACCCGCTAATTTTGCTGTCTTATTGAAGACATTGAAAAACAACAACAAGCGAGTAAAACTGTGCCGGGTCAGTGACTCTATCTCATCGAGCTAAGTATCCAAATGTCCTGTTTGTTCATGTTATTATATATGTACTATGTAGTTGTAGTCTTTAAGTTTATTATGCTACACTTTCTTTGCTTTCCATGTTACACCAACACGCTTCGGTTAAAACAAACACCTTTCTCTGCTCGTTCACATCCTCATAACAGCCCATCAGCAAAAAAGTCAAATTGTTTCCTGAATCCACATAATTCGGTCCGAAGAAATCCGTGTTTGTTTATCTCTCCGCCTGGCTTGTGCTCCTTTGAACCGCCGACAAAATGAACACCGTTAATACTGCCAATGCTGTTGACCTAAAATGCCTGTCATTAAATGTTAGAGGTCTTAACAAATCGATCAAACGCCGAACCGTTTTTCGATGGTTACACAAACAAAATCATCATATCATATTTTTGCAAGAATCAGATTGCTCTAAAAATCTTGAACCCATCTGGGAAAACGAATGGGGTGGCAAAAGCTTTCTTTAGCCACGGCACAAACCATAGTAAAGGTGTCATAACACTAATTAATCCCTCTGTGAATTTTAAAGTTGAAAAAGTCATTCCAGACAAACAAGGAAGGGTCATTATTTTGAAATTGTCACTCGAAGAGAAAGCTATTGTTCTCGTTAACATTTACGCGCCTAACGACGTGGCTCAGCAAGTTTCTTCTTTTAAAACACTAAACCAACAACTCGAGGAATTCGCGCAAGATACAATTGTGATTGGTGGAGACTTCAATTGCGCACTCACTTCAAATGACAAAAGAGGCGGAAAACCTATATCTAGAAAGGCAGCTGTCATCCAAGAGATTAACAAGCTTTGTGATTTGTACAACCTAAGTGATATATGGCGAATCCTGAATATGACAAACAGTGTTTCACATGGAGAACTAAATCGTTTAAAATTCAATGCCGCTTAGATTTTTTCTTAGTTTCGCAGGATTTAATTCAATTAGCAAAGAAATGCGACATCATCCACACACCCGAATCTGATCACTACGCTGTCTCACTTGTTCTACAGTCTAATTACCTAAACCAAAAAAGAGGACCGGGCTTCTGGAAATTTAATACAGCTTTACTTAAAGATGAACCATACGTAACAGCACTTAAGATAAACATTCCAATCTTTAAAGAGAAATACAACGAGACTCGTGATTTAGGTTTAAAATGGGACCTCATAAAAATGGAGATAAGAGGTTTCACGATCAAGTACTCTAAACGAAAAGCAAAAATATATCGAGATGAAGAAAAAGTACTGCACGAAAAATTAAATGACATCCAAGCCAGAGCGGAAAATAACCCGCACGACAGAAACATCTTACTAGAACTTCAATGTGCCAGATCACATCTTAAAAAAATAATGTTGAATAAAACTAAAGGTGCAATCCTGAGAAGCAAAGTGAGATGGCATGAAGAAGGAGAACGCAACACAAAGTATTTCTATAGCTTAGAAAAACGACATCATGATATTAAAACAGTCTCAAAACTCAAAGTTGGGGATAATTGTTATATAGAAGATCAATTCGAAATTTTAGAAGAAGAAAAAAAGTTCTATGAATCTGTTACAAGTTCGAATGTTTTTAGTGGTCGGAGAAGTTTGTAGTCTAATCAGAACTCAGGGATTCCGGAAACACAACAGGAAACTTTTAATCCACACGAACGCAGTATTTCCACACAGGACTTCTCTATCCTGTGTGGAAATACTGCGTTCGTGTGGATTAAAAGTTTCCTGTTGTGTTTCCGGAATCCCTGAGTTCTGATTAGACTACAAACTTCTCCGACCACTAAAAACATTCGAACTTGTAACAGATTCATAGAACTTTTTTTCTTCTTCTAAAATTTCGAATTGATCTTCTATATAACAATTATCCCCAACTTTGAGTTTTGAGACTGTTTTAATATCATGATGTCGTTTTTCTAAGCTATAGAAATACTTTGTGTTGCGTTCTCCTTCTTCATGCCATCTCACTTTGCTTCTCAGGATTGCACCTTTAGTTTTATTCAACATTATTTTTTTAAGATGTGATCTGGCACATTGAAGTTCTAGTAAGATGTTTCTGTCGTGCGGGTTATTTTCCGCTCTGGCTTGGATGTCATTTAATTTTTCGTGCAGTACTTTTTCTTCATCTCGATATATTTTTGCTTTTCGTTTAGAGTACTTGATCGTGAAACCTCTTATCTCCATTTTTATGAGGTCCCATTTTAAACCTAAATCACGAGTCTCGTTGTATTTCTCTTTAAAGATTGGAATGTTTATCTTAAGTGCTGTTACGTATGGTTCATCTTTAAGTAAAGCTGTATTAAATTTCCAGAAGCCCGGTCCTCTTTTTTGGTTTAGGTAATTAGACTGTAGAACAAGTGAGACAGCGTAGTGATCAGATTCGGGTGTGTGGATGATGTCGCATTTCTTTGCTAATTGAATTAAATCCTGCGAAACTAAGAAAAAATCTAAGCGGCATTGAATTTTAAACGATTTAGTTCTCCATGTGAAACACTGTTTGTCATATTCAGGATTCGCCATATATCACTTAGGTTGTACAAATCACAAAGCTTGTTAATCTCTTGGATGACAGCTGCCTTTCTAGATATAGGTTTTCCGCCTCTTTTGTCATTTGAAGTGAGTGCGCAATTGAAGTCTCCACCAATCACAATTGTATCTTGCGCGAATTCCTCGAGTTGTTGGTTTAGTGTTTTAAAAGAAGAAACTTGCTGAGCCACGTCGTTAGGCGCGTAAATGTTAACGAGAACAATAGCTTTCTCTTCGAGTGACAATTTCAAAATAATGACCCTTCCTTGTTTGTCTGGAATGACTTTTTCAACTTTAAAATTCACAGAGGGATTAATTAGTGTTATGACACCTTTACTATGGTTTGTGCCGTGGCTGAAGAAAGCTTTTGCCACCCCATTCGTTTTCCCAGATGGGTTCAAGATTTTTAGAGCAATCTGATTCTTGCAAAAATATGATATGATGATTTTGTTTGTGTAACCATCGAAAAACGGTTCGGCGTTTGATCGATTTGTTAAGACCTCTAACATTTAATGACAGGCATTTTAGGTCAACAGCATTGGCAGTATTAACGGTGTTCATTTTGTCGGCGGTTCAAAGGAGCACAAGCCAGGCGGAGAGATAAACAAACACGGATTTCTTCGGACCGAATTATGTGGATTCAGGAAACAATTTGACTTTTTTGCTGATGGGCTGTTATGAGGATGTGAACGAGCAGAGAAAGGTGTTTGTTTTAACCGAAGCGTGTTGGTGTAACATGGAAAGCAAAGAAAGTGTAGCATAATAAACTTAAAGACTACAACTACATAGTACATATATAATAACATGAACAAACAGGACATTTGGATACTTAGCTCGATGAGATAGAGTCACTGACCCGGCACAGTTTTACTCGCTTGTTGTTGTTTTTCAATGTCTTCAATAAGACAGCAAAATTAGCGGGTAGGAGCTACTTGATATTCAACTGGAATATTCGAGATGTTAGAAACATTGTTATCAATAAAGAGAGATCTGTTGACTACCTTCGCGACGCGACCAGCTTGTTTTGCAGCGAACATGGATTGTATAAGGGTTTTCCTTTCTTTCTGGATTTCTCGAGCAAAGTCTTGGGTAATATAGGCCTCACTGCGTCTGGCTGAGGACTTGAGCCGGTTTTTGACATTGCATACAGCATCCCTGTCTTCTCTCACAGCAAATCTTGCGATGATCGGGCGAGGGCGAGCAGGAGTAGCTCCATTGTTTTGTGGCTTGCCAACGCTGTGAACAGCATGGAAACGTATATCCTGGATGTTCATTTTGAGATCATTTTCTAGCACATCATAAATGATATCCTGGCAGTTTTCGCCTTGACTTTCGGGGATATTCATGAAACGCAGGTTTTCTCGTCTCGTATAGTTCTCAAGAGCGACGAGGTTCTCCTGGGCTTCTTTCAAAGCGGGCTTAAGCTTCTCGTTCTCGGCTTGGAGCTTTTTCAGATCAGCTTTCAGGCCTTGAATTTCCGCAGACTGCTCATCCATCATTTTTTGGTGAGAGGTTTTTGAATCTTTGAGAGCTTTTGACTCTTGCTGTAGGTCCTCCATGCTTGCCCACGCGTGATTCACAGATTTCTCTAGCTCATTCAGTGTTCACTTGACGACATTGATTTCATGTTTAAATTCACACGTAAGTTCTGAGATCTGTGTGTGCAGATTGGAGAAATTGTCTTCCATACGAGATTCTATGGCGATTAATTTATCGAGGAGTATTTCCATAGAGATGAGCGAGTCGGTCTCGTGGTTTCCTTCCATTTCCTCGCTCTTCTGTTTGTTTTGTTTCGGAATTGGCCTGTCGGCGGAGCTTGAACCCGACGAACGTTCCAAGCGTTTTAACATGAGAACAAGCAGCAAGCAACAATTGTTTCAATTATCGGTTGTGTTGATCTTAAAAAGACATTTTTGGTTGTATTTGAGCGAACTTAAAAGGCCAGGTATGACTCTTCTCAACTAAGAAATCACAGAGCGCAAAGAACACGTCCGCCCGCCATGATTCCTTCGCAGACTCCCCAACAACCATATGCATACTAAAGAAGCTTTACAATACATTTAAGATTGGGAAAATAGCTCTGGGATTTGGACATTGTCAAAAAATACTGACAGCTTTACAACTACTTCATTTTTTCATTTTTCACACTGTACTGCAAGCATGGCAGAAACGAGGAAAAACTTTTCCTCACACAAAGTAGCTTTAATCAAGTTGGGGCAATGAGTTAGAGAAATTTGTATCTTCGAACGATCTGCAAGTGGACCACGAAAACGCTCAGTTTGACGTTGAGGAGACGAGAGAAGGGTTTTTCAGCTTTGACCACTCGTACGGGCATCAAGAAGTCTCAATCGGCAGTGTTGAAAAAGAGACTAAAGCAAACAAGAAGAAAGCGTCGAAGAGGGATATCATAGTCGTGGATGACAAAGACCTGCTGGCCAGGAATAGTGAGAGAATCCCAAAGAACACTAGAAAGGTAAACTTCTGGTGTTTGAATGTCTGGAATGAGTGGGCAGCCGAACGAAATGCGTTGCCTCAGAATTCTGCTGACTTGTTTTTCCAAGTAAAGTCGTTGTTTTGTTTGTCAGCGCATGAAATGGGAGGCATGTGAGTGTGTGCGAGGGGAATATTACTGTAATATTCACCTAGGGGATTATCAACTTTATTATACATTGAATTCTCTAACTCTTTTCTGATTGGCCGAAAGCGTACAGTGAATTTTCGAAATCAGCGCCCGTGACGTTATAAAATGCAGATTATACAATAATCATGTCAAGGACACTCAAGGTCACGGGTAATCATGTCATGTATGACCGAGGTGCATGATTTCTAATTGTAATCATGTCAAGTTTTCACGCACTTTGTGTTGCTTGCCGTCAGTGAAGAAGTAAAAACATGACTCCAATTTTTTTTCGTTCAATGTATAATGAGACAATTATTAGATTCGGTTTTTGTGATATCCAGAATAATCAAAGTCTCGGTAAGGATTATCAGGCTCAGCCTTCGGCTTCGGCTGATAAACCTTACCTCGACCTTGATTATTCTGGATATCACAAAAACCTCATCCAATAATTGTTAATTAATAATCCCCTCAGGGGTTATTAAACTTCAATGTCAGCCCCGCACTCCCCTGTTACAATCAAAGCCGCCCCCAGCTTTTCAGGCAGTTGTTAATAAGCGGGATTTATTCAATATAATCAGCCTCGAAGAACAAAGGAAAACGAGCCATGTGAAAAATAATAATTAATCTTTAAACAGGGTGACTCCTTCAGTCACAGGACTGGCATCAAAGGGGCCCTGTATAACATAAAATAAAACAATATGTATAAATTATACATATGTATAAAACCAACCACTTTAACAAGATCTAGCTAAAAAATGTTATTTAGAAGCTTATAGAGAATGAAGAATAGGGTTCTTAGTGATCTTTATCATAAAGAGCAATAAAGAGCATGAATCTCAATAACTTGCATTTCTGGACATACGGCGTATCTGGCCTTATACGCAATGCGATGTAAACGTTGTAGCACATAATTTGTGTAAACTAAAACATCACCTCATTCCATAACTTGTAATGTCCAACAAAGTCTTTTAATGTTGGCAATGAAGTAAAACACATTTAAGTAAAACGTCCTATTCCAAAATGACCCTTTCACACGTGAAAGAGCATCCTTGGTTTTGTCAAAATTGTTGTGACAGCCGATCCTTGACCGGTATTGTTCGATTATTGTTCCTATGCTGGCGGCTAATAACAGACAACAGTAGTGCAAGGCTCTTATTCAATGCGAGTATATTTGAGAGTACAACAACTCTTTCAGTTTGAGGTGTACCTACACCGATAGGAGTTCAAGTCGATACTTACTGGCTTGTGAGAGCACGTGAGAGCTTGTGAGATACTCGTGAGATACTTACAACCTTGCGCCGGATTTCAAGCCAATGAAAAAAGTAGGTCCGCAAAGCGTACTTGTGTGGGCTTTCATATACTTTTATTCCATTTCGTTGGTACTGTAAATGCAGTAAAATAATATCAAAATACATATTGTTCATACAGTAGCCATACTCCTTAGATCCCTTTGATGTTAAAAAGGATATGTTGATGATTGATTAGCAGTTTGCATAATAGTTTCTGGATAGAAGAGTGCATCCATATATGTTTATTTCTGAACACAATATTAGTCTTCAAGTGGCTGTTAGCATACAGTTGCAGTTGTATAGAGAGTTGTGTCATAGAGCTTCCAACATGACTCACATGAAAAGTACACAGGACAGGTTTATCAGCAGGAAGTTGATGAAAAAGTCAAATGCTACATGACAAACATCAATATTACTTTGATCAGGTGGTTCTGTTTTAAAATACAAAAACATAATATACCTTTTCTCATGCTATTCAAAGTGGGAAGTTAACTTATTTAATGTTACCTGAAGTACACAATGTAACTGTTATCAGCTTTTAAGGATAATTTCTTGTACACAAATTCATTGCAATCGTATTCCTGGTCAAGTCGAACTAATGTTGCATAGGTATCAGCTTGACAATCACAAATTAAGACCTGCAGTACACTTTTCATGTTGAAAGGACCAGTCCATGTCTAGGTTTCTAAACTCTTCAATGCTGACCAAAGTGTATCTCCCAAATGAAAGAAGTATCCTATGCAAATCATCGAAGTTAAATTAAAAATATGTCAAAGCTTTGCTCTGGCTTCTTTAAAACTGTAAAAAACAGCAATTGTAGTATCAATGATGTAATACATCAAGCATGAAAGACCGCGTAACCACACTTCCAAATATAGAGAAGAGTGTTTAAAATATTGAAAAAAAGACAGTATTTACCTAAGTGTGCTTCGGTCAGTTTCTTGAGTTGTGGCCAACAGACACAGTGGTTGTTGGATTAGTGTTATTAAATACTGCAGGGCCTTGATTGTTTTCCACGTCATTCATTTCCCCTTACAAGCAACAGGATATAGACGAAATGTAGGTTATCATTTCTTTACATGTCCAGCATTTGTTTCAATGTTGTCGAGCAAAACACATTTAGCTAAGACATGGTGAGAATCCATACCCATTGAACATGTGATAAAGCATCATTCGCTTCCTCGACCGGTAATGTTCAACTTATGTCCCCATACTCGTAGTTAATATTGTCATGTAGCTAACAAACAGCTCTAGTACAGTTAAGTTCAGCCATTTGACTGCATTCACAGCTGTTCAAAATAACTTCACAGCAGTAGAAGTACATGCATACGATTTAAGTGATAGCAGTAGATCGAGTCCAATAGCTGACACTCGTTTGGGTAAAGAAGGGGAGTGCTTGCGAAAGCAGATACTCAGTTCTCCCGTGCAATCCACACTAAACACTAGCCTAGTCTGGATACGTTAATGGCTTGCGTGAGAAACAGATCGCTTGTATCGACGGAAAGCTTCGGTGGAAAGCTTCGGCGGAATGTATCGGTGAGGATCTAAGTGCAAATATATAACGGAGAGTACACGGTTCTCGAGGGCAGTGGGGAAAGAAAGACAATATCTAACAAAAACGAGCCAAGAAATTTTGAAAAACAACTAACCTTGAAAACTGCTGCCAAATCGCGACGGTAAGCTGTGCAAAAATATTACACGTACTCGAAACAGCAATGACCGCTGTATCGAAAGCACACGTCATATAAGCCTGCTACATTCCTCCCAGAAGACCTCGCGATACCCGACACGCAGACAAATAAACTCCGCCGATGGTAGCATAGGGGTCTGTATGCAGAGCATAAGACCCCAAAAATTATGGCGCCAGCATCGGAGTCTCTGGGGAGAGGCAAAAATTTCTCCGTTTACTTCAAGAGGATAATGAGCCGATCGCTTCGTGAGAAACGCGAGTTTGTAATCAAAGAGCACCGTGCGAATATAAAGATTTTGCAGGCGAACTTATGAGAGATCAATTTATAGCTGGTCTAACATTTGTAGCACTTCGTGTCAAGTTGAGAGGGAAAGGACACAGGCATCGTGATTCACAGATAAAAGTAGTCTTGAGGGAGGTAGTCGAAGCGCCCAAGTGTTTTGAAGCCACCACTTACGCCAACCAATTAATGAAAACCGCCAGAGGAAACCAGGCATAAGTAAATTTTGCGGACAAAAAGAAAGTGGAAAAGTAAACTGCCAAACGATCAGAAGCTCCATGTGTTGGTGTAGTGGTAATCACAAAGACCAAGACAACAGCATTGTCCCGCCTTCAGGAAAAGATGCAATAATTGCGGCATCGTTGGGCATTTTTCTCGGGCTTACAGAAGCAGGGGAGGTCAACCCGTACAGGTCAATCTCAACGACGGGAATCCAACCTCGTAGAAATTAAATGAACAAGACGAAGAAGCTTTCGCGAGTGAGGCGATATCAGCATCATCCACTGCTAAGAAATCAACAACGAAATTTCTCGCACACCTTCGCGTGGTTTACAAGGGAAAGACAGAATTCGTAGGGGCACAGATTGATTCTGCCTCTAAGTGTAATACCATATCTGAAGGTTTACTTCACAAGCTGTTTCCTGGTATTAGAATCTCGAAATCGCAGGCTTCAGTTAGCACGTATGGGAATCAAATCCTGAACCCAAAGGGACAAGTAACTCTGTGTTGAGAAAGTAGAGGAAAATTTCACACTCTTAATTTCCTCGTGGTGGATGTCCCTTTAAGAAAAACCAGGGAAGTGATGCACAAACTCTTCAGTTCTTAAAATTTTTAAAGCCGAGGCTCATATGTCCGATAATGTAGTAAATAGAATACATAGAAATGGACCCTAGTGTTACACCGGTCCATGCTCCCAGACGTCGCATTCCAGTGTCCAAGCTTGATAAAGTTAACGAGGAATTATCAAGGCTTTGTATCAACGGGACAATTAAGCCAGTCACGCAACCCGCTGATCGGTTATCAAACATACTGGTAAAAGAGAAACCCAATGGAAACATCAGGATATGTGTAGAATCCATTCAAACGATAACAAAGCGATCCGCAGACCCGGGTGCGCCATTCCGACGATCGAAGAAAAGCTCCCTCTCTTAAAGAATGCCAAACTGTTCACCATTGTAAATGTCTCGGACGCTTTCCACACGATTGAATTCAACGACGAATCCGCGCTTCTTACCACCTTTATGGGACGATGGCCGTTACTGCTTCAAGCGAATGCAGTTTGGCATCTCTTCGGGACCTGAGGAATATCACCGACGACAGCCTGAATTTCCTCATGGGCTCCCTGGAGTAATCAACATTGCTGGCGATATTTGCATATCTGGGTGTGGTGACACCATAAAAGATGCTAATGTGGACCACGAGAGAAACCTGGTACTCCTATTAGACGTATGTTTTGACTACGATTAACATCTCTCTGCGAAGAAGTTGCAATTCAAGGCAACGTTATTCAATTTCATGGGGCAAAGACTGACTGTCAAGGGCCTACAACCTGACCCGGTCAAGATATCAACGATCACGGAAGTACCACAGCCTGAGGACAAAGCTGGTGTACAACGCTTCATAGCCATGTGTCGGTATCTCAGTAAATTCTGTCCCTATCTCTCCGCAAGTGTTTCTATCTCCGAGAGTTAACCAAGCAAAATGCAGCATTCACATGGTCCAACACGCACGATAGCGCGTTCCACGCAGCACAAGAGTTAATCTCGAAAGCGACTACACTTCGCTACTATTATCCCTCCCTTCCAGTAACATTGCAAGTAGATGATTCGGAAGACGCTATTGGTGGAGTTCTCCTACAGCAGGATCAGCCTGTATGCTTTACCTCGCGCACCTTGAGCAACACTGAAAAACAGCACGTGCAGATCGAAAAGGAATGTCTCGCAATCGTTACATGCATGAACAAATGGCACAAATACCTGTACGAGAAGCGGCACATTGCATTCAGACCATCAGCCACTCGAGTCGATCTTCAAAAAGCCCATCAGCAAGGCACCACGCAGATTGCAGCAAATGATGCTTAAACTCCTGGACTACCAATTTAATATGATCTTCAAAAGGGGGAAGGAACTGCATGTAGCCGACACGTTATCACGTGCGGCGCTCAAGCACTCATTTGAATCGCAACAATAAGATGTTTTTCGTATGGAATTGGTGGAAATGGATCTGAAACCCAGTAACGTAGGAACTGACACATTGGAAAGAATTCGAACCGAAACAAGCAAGGAGCCTGTCCTGTCCATCCTAAACTCAGTAATAATGACCAGCTGGCCTGATGAAAGAAAAATCGGTACTAGAGAAAGTTAGAGGATTCTGGTGTCACAGAGAGGAGATCACAGCCGACAACGGTGTTCTCTTCAAACTAGATCACGTCATGGTACCCTCCTCACTGAGAACGGAGATACTTCGCAATATACACAAAGCCCATCAAGGCTATGACAGCAGCATAAGGAGGGCTCGGGAATGCCTTTTTTGGCCTTGAATGCAGTCGGACATCCGAGAAGCCTGCTTTTCATGTGGTGGAATTTTGCAGCCAGTACCACGCCGAGCGGCTAACAGAACCCATGCTCTCAGACAAGATACCCTCACGTCCCTGGTCAAAGATAAGTGCCGACTTGTTCGTACTGGATGGAAAGCAATACCTAGTGATGATAGATCACTACAGCGACTATTTTAAACCTGCGTCACTCAGAAACGTTGCAGCAAGCACTGTCATCAGAGCTATGAAAAGAAACTTCGCGCGCCATGGACTACCGGACACTTGCACCAGTGATAATGGCCCACAGTTCGACTGTCATGAGTTCTCACGGTTTGTGCGCGACTATGGATTTGCCTTGGTCAAGTCCTCACCTTATCACAGCCGTGATAAGGAAAGCAGAGTCCGCAGTGAAAATTGCAAAGAAAATTTTAAATAAACCACGCGAAGAGGACCCCTATTTTGCTTTGTTGGCCTATCGCAACACACCTCAGCAGGGTCACGTTTATTCCTCAGCACAGAGATTGATGTCAAGAAGACTCGGGGATCTGATTCCCATGGCTACAAGCAAACTCCAACCGCAACTAACAGTGCCGAGTGTAGTGACCCAGAACATTGCAGAAAGGAAACAAAAAGCCAAGGCTCACTATGACAAACGAGCATCAAAGTAGCTTTTAGTTTGGTTTAAATATTAAATGTCATTGTTGGTGCTGAATATCGGTAGTTCAAAATGATTTTTTAGCGGAGCTCCGGCGGCCCGAAGGACCCCCAAGCGGAGCCCCATACTCATATGGGAAAGAAAAGAAAAACAATCAATGAATTTTCTCATGGTTATCATGGCTAGCGGTATTGCTCGTGGGAGCGTACGCACGACCACGACGACGGCGACGGTGTCGCTCAAGATGGCGGCCATACTCCAAATACTAGGTTGATAAAGACATGCAGCCTTGGTTTACCGTTTACTTCTTTCATATTGAACATCCATGTTATGATCAATTGACTCCTGTCAAAACAAGGTATCTGTTGACCAGTATCACGTGACCATATCGCGGGCTCAAGTGTACAGCTCATCGAGGTCACGTGTTTTTTGAAGTTGACCGCTGACCAAGTGCTAGCTTTTGATTGGATCGCGGGCTCATGTCAGGTTAATTTGTTAACATTTGGTTCAACTTTTTGGACTTGAACTTAAAACCCAGCCCCGCCATTATGAAACATATTGCTCCAAGAGGTTTCTTCTGAAAATTTTGTTGACGAGAGATGGTTATATATATATGGCCAGATGATTCGAACAGGTTGTTAAGATCCCTTCTTCTATCAATACTATACTCGTTTTCATCAACGTGATCTATTCCCTGCAACATTTATCATCTTCTAAAGGGATTAACATGGCTCATTCCATAGATTTTGAAGGACTGCTACGATTAAACCTGTACAAAATTAGCCTGTTCCAGGCTCTCGGTCAGTGAGGAAGGTCGAAAAAGGGAGCCGGCGACAAGCGGGATCAGCGGCGAGCGGGAGCCGGGAGAGAAAAGGAGAGCACGGGAGAGCCTGTAAGCATTCTTTTAAAATCCTCATTCCGCCCACTTGAAAAAAGAAGCCGTTTCTTGTGTCAAAATGTCAAATGTCAAAATCTCCGTATGTTCGGTATAGAGTTACTCACGCGAGTTTCACGAGGTCAAGCTGATCTTCACAGTGTGTTGCATTCTTCTGCGATCGTTCATGTCTGCTGTGTCTCATCAGAGAATCTCTTTGAGTGTAGAAGTCTCTTTGTATACGTACAGAAAATTAACTATCGGCAAAAGATTAGACCCATATGGAGGATCGAAACCATCGTCTTGCAAGAACAGAGCCAAATTAAAACAACGACATATACAATACGCAAGACGGTAAACAGACTTGCACGCAAACAGCTACATTTGAATCATGTGGTGCCAGAACGAACAAAAGAATTACAGACCTAAACATCGAGCTCGGGAGACAAAAGCTTGATCAAACTGATGCACAAAACAGAACTTGAACGTCTCTAAGACGTATAGCTTTCTCGTAACGTTACAGCAACCTCAGACGTGACTTGAGAACACTGACAGATTTCCGGCTTTGTTTTACGCCGCCGAAAATTTTATTTACACATTACAAACAGGGGAAACCATCAAAAAATGCAAACTTCCCCCGAAATGGCTAGGAATAATGGTAGAAACATCTATACAGGGGCCAGATTGATTAGAAGCGTTCTTTACTCCATTCTAAGCGCTTGAGTAAATTTGGACTCCTTGAAATCACGCGCGTGTATCACGCTCGCCATGTTATCACGCTCGCCACTTCGCTTCAGACAAACAGACAAGGTGTTGATATAAACTGTCAAAAGTAACCAATCAGAGGGTATACAAGGAGCTGGTATACCGGAATAAGGTTTTTAAAACAATGCTTACAGGCTCTCCTGATCTCTCCTTTTTCCCTACCAGACCCCACTCATCGCCCGCTCGCTTTTTTAATCCTCCACTGACAGAGAGCCTGGAACAGCCTAGCACAATTGCACAAAACACCCATGTTTGCTGTGTTTGCTCTCTGTTCTGAACGTCACAAAATCCAGTTCCGACAACTTTCCGACGTTTCCACGAACGTTCCGCGGCCGCTTGTAAGGCGAAGAAAGATGGCCATTTTCAAGGTCGAATATCTCGCCGATGTTTTAACGAAATCAGGATAATTTGGATTATCATCTTTTATTTTATCTGAAAATCAAACTACGCGGAGTTTCGTTGCATTTGACCTTTAATAGAATAATACATGCTTGTTGATTGTCACGGCACCCAGCAAAATGAAAAAAAAAATGCTTTTAGCTTAGTCACAAAAATCGGAGGCCTAATTAATAATGCTAGGAATATAGATCTATAGCATTTAACTGCCTCCTTTTGTGTTGAGATATGGCACTCGAAAGATAAATAAACTAACAGGAGCAGTTTTGTTTTAATAATTTGCCATTTATTTATGTGACTGCCGCTGGGCATTGTATTTAACTTTGTGTCTTCTACTGTTACCAGGTGTTTTGGAGCTAGCTTCTACGAACGGAATCATGGCGCCCTCCTTTGCTTTGTCTTTCATCATACTCAGTCTGGGAACTGGGGCTTTCAATGGTAGGTTTATATTCGTCTTTATTTGTCCTGATCGCTTGTTGAAACTCACGAATGGACATGTGGTGTCAATCACGCTTTGTGAGTGACAGAATCTAACAATTGGCCTGACAGACAATCTCGTTTGGTAGAATTTAGTGTAGATACTAATATTTCACTTCTAAGGCAATTTCAATGCATCACTTCCAAAAGCGAAAATCAAGCAGAGCCATTTTTATGACACTCACAACATGCATTTCAAACACCGATGATTTGGAAGTAAGACAGTTTTTTTTTTCAAAACGTATCATCTGAGATCGATTCCTATGAAGAAAGTGGAATATCTTGACTACATAGAGGGTTCGATAATTAAATATACCCGTAGTTTCCGTTGCAAAGTGAAGTGCTGCGAGCAAGGTTTATATGGGAGATGTTTTTATGTCATTTAGGAAGTATTGTACAGTATTGTAGTATTGTAGAGGGATAGTCAATATGAGCTACTAGATTAGGTTAATGGGCTTACAAACTTTTCTGTTTTGAAAAACCTACTGAGGTAGACAGAAAGAACTGTTTACTCGTGCGAAAACTATCGACCATTCACGGTCGTCGAACGCTACCGCATCACTTCACGATCAATTTAAGAATAGTTTGTACCATGCTGTTTTCATTTGATGTTCACTGAAATGTTCCGTTCGTTAAACTGACGAAACTGCCTGTTAGATGTTTAAATGCTTCTTGAAAATCGTTTACGTTAACTTACTGTTCGAACGACTTGCTTTTAATACCATTTGTTACTTTCGGAAAGCTTATCTGCAGTCACGCTGTTACTCCACGTTGATTGGATGATACTAAAGAATGCATACAATCAGTGTGGAGCAAACAGTGTGACCCTTGCTCCTTGGCACAGGAAATCCCGGCTGCGGATGCTGGTCGCTTCGAAAGCTGCATTTCTGGTACATTATTTGGCGGTTAGCACTTGGATTTTAAATGGATCTTTGATTGAATGCCACGAGAAGAAGCATCAACCTTTCAGTTTATCTGGTCTTCGATTTGGAAGCCGGGCGATTCAAATTTCTGGGCGAAAATCTGCTTGGCGCTAGAGCGGTCGAAAATGAGCTTTCCAACCTTGACTCCTTCTTATAATTAAGGACATTTCGAGCCAGCTAACAATTATCAGCAATCTATCGTATTACACTCCAGAACAATAGACTATCAAGAGATTCAATATGGCAGCGATCAGGATTTTGATTTGCTTTTCGCGCCAAGACTACTGAATTTGCATTCAACGTCAGGCATTTTTTTTATTCAGAAAAGGACCTGGGAACTAAATTATTTCCCAGCAAGATCATAAACAAAAATGGCCGACGATTGAAAGGTCAGCGTTTCTCGTGTTTAACCATTAAGTTTTCCAAATGGCGTCTCGGCACCTATTCAACATGGAAAATGATGGATATTCTGGCGTGTTGTCACATTCTAAAGCGTTCAAATATCCTGAGAAACAAATCAGCTTTAGTCATGGCAATTTGTACAATCTTCACGTGCTTTCAATCTCTTCGCCCGCGAAAACGTGGCTCTCTACACAAAACAGGATTTTCTCTTCCACATCGATATTACTTTGACGGTGGAAGTTCTTCCAAATCAAAAGAGCCTCGATTTCGATTAATTGAAATCGACGCAAATGCTGTGATATAGTTACATCAACAATATCTCAAATGAGTGTGGCTTCTGGTGCAGGCAACCTAGGCTGGTCACGAACGCGACCAAAATAAGTCTGCTGCAATTATTGAAAGCAGTGGGATTGTTGATCGTAAGGGAAATTATTGATATAGTGCGCCACATTTAGCGATGTGTTTTTTTTATTTACTTAGACTCTTGTACTTGGTATCCCAGAAATGTTTGATGACGGTCAACTTTGGGATTTGATACATTGTAAGGACTGCGTAAAATGCTTGCACTTCAAGAAGGAAATAGTAAAAACACTTACATATTCATGCAGAAGTCCTCCTTTCAAAAAAACACCCAACATACATATTGCATACCGATAATTTCGAAGTTCCTCACCGAGCTTTTTTCTAACGTTATCATCTGTGATCCATTTTTCTGAAGATAGTGAAATATTAAATGGAATCATTTTGAGTACAGAGGGTTCGATCATTAAATACATGAAGCTGCACCTTCACCACATTAAAAGCGATTGGAATTGTTGACCATAAGGGAAACAGTTGATAGCATACGCCATATTTATATCAGCGACCCGTTTTTATTTACTTAAACTCTTGCCCTTCAAACATCACAAATGTTTTATAACGGTCAACACCAGGAGTCGATATGTTGAGAGTACTACGGAAATTGTTCTTACTTTAAAGTGTTCATACGGCCAAATTGGTTGTTAAGGTTTTGGTATCTCTATAACATCTATAAAGGTGCTCAAAAATAAACAAAAAAATGAATGCCTATGCTTTTTTGCCATAACATTCAAGCTTTAAATTTCTCCCATTAGCCACGCCTAATGAAGTTGACCGAGTAACGAGAGACTGGGGAAGAATGACGTCACTTCAGGGGCATCTCAAAGTTTCATGTGTTTATTTTGCCTCCTTGACGGCCGCATTGCTTCACCAACTTCATTTTTTTTTCTTTTTTGTCGACGAAAACTCCTCACCACTACTGAAACAACAGTGACCTGAACTAGCAGGATTTAGCGATTCCTGACATGACGTCACAGTCCATTCAGAAACCCGGACTGTTTTTCTGCACTGACCCACGGGCAACTTCATTGGGCGTGGCTAAACTGGGAACTTTAAAGCTAGATCTTAGGACGTTGAAATGTCAGAATCCTTTTTTTTCTTCTTTTACACATTACAGAGATACTAAAACCACAAAAACCCTGTTGGCCGTATAGACACTTTAAGAAAGAATAGGTTTAGTAAAAGCAGCAATTTATGCAGAAGGCTTCATTGTTGGGCTTCGACAAGCTACAAAGACGGGAAACACTTTACACCTGCAGGTAATCCTGGTCACAACTTCAGTTAAGGGAAAGAAACAAACCAGACTATCCTGCTCATTGTACTTTCAATGTTGTATGATTCTGGTATATTGCGAAACAATCGATCTCACTAAGATCATTTTCAAGTATAAAAATAAAAACGAATAGGACTTTGCTTATAAGAAGTAAAATCGCACGTGAGAATATGAAAAGTGATAAGAATATGGAAATATGTACTAAGCGTTACAAAAGGCAAGTGGTAAAACTAAAAGACAAAAGGCTAGATAACAATAGGACAATTTTTTTTACGAAAGGATATATAAAATACTCTGCGCTAGAAAATAAATTTTCGAGGATGGGGTCAGAAGGCGTGTTCAAAGTTGGCTTTAGTTCAAAGTTCTTAAAGTGCTTAATGTCCAGTCTACTCTGAATTTTGTTCCGCCTCACCAATTTGACGAATCCTTCCATTAGCTTGCAAGGCGGCCTGTCTCATTGGTCAAAACACTGATACATCAGCATTAAGAACTCTGGAAGGTCTACCGACTACAGAGTGACTCGGAAGAAAGTTCGAGAGGGTACAGATGCTGCAATGGTCTCTCAAGAAAGTTTCATCCTGATCGCACCTTCACGGCTCTGACAACTCCGTCTCTCCCTGGATACAGCTCCTTGACAATACCAAGCGGCCACCTCACCCTGTTCTTCTCTTCAGACTTAATTACCACCACATCTCCAACAGCCAAAGTGCAGGACTTTCCAAAATGCTTTATATTGTGCTTTCTCCAAAGGCTTCGGACGTACTCATTTGATCATCTTTTCCACATTGCATCCTTGCACTGGCGAAGGTGTTTGGCTCTGCGCCGCAGATCTACATCAGCAATGTGATGTGGTTGCAGGTTAGGCAAGATGTTGGTTGTTGGAAACATAGAATTTGGAGTAAGGATTGGGAGCGCTACATCACCCTCCACATAGCTAAGGGGCTGGTCATTCAGTGTTATCTCAACATCGAGTAGTACTTGTTTCAACTTTTGCCATGAAAGATGACCACTTCCTATGACTTTGTTGAACGCATTCTTCACTAATCCAATCATCCTATCAAATTTTCTACCCCACCAGGGGGCACGACTAAGGTTGAGCTTCCAGACTATCTCGTTCTGGGCAAGGAACTCAATCACCCAGCTGCACCAACAAATGTAGAACTCTTATCAGAGTAAATTCTTTCTGTTGTCCCCTTTCTTGCAATAAACTTCTTTCCACTCAAAATGAACTTTTGGGTTCCCAAGTCCAAGTTCAACAAACGACACGAACATGCATAAAACCCTATGTAAGCTTTACTCTCCACTTTTTCACGTTTCTTGTATTCGATGGACTCTGCACAATGGACAGCAATAACTTGAAAAGGACGGAATCCCTGAGTTTGATTCACAGAAAGATTTCCAGGTGGTAGGTTTGCTGCAGCCTTAGCCTGAAACCACTTGCAACCATGGCATGCCCGGATAATTCGCTTAGCTAGCTTCCTTAATCGTGGGACCCAGTGCTGATTTCTCACACTTGTCATTGTTAATCCTACTACCCCATAAAGGGTGCGCAGATCTTTATGGTGTACTAGCTTCTGTGTGTACAGGTGCTTGTCTAGGAAGTATATGCTATACATCCCCTGTATCTAACACGACACTCCAAAATTCCACTTTGATTAGGTTGCAGGTAGTCATCTGGAACGCCACGACTCTTTTGTGCTCTTTTCACCCAGAAAATATGTTGCTTCTTCATTTCTTCTGTAGTGAGAGGACCACTCAATTTTTGATCAGAATGGCGAGAATTGTTCAGGAACCTTGAGATCCAAGCACAAATGTTGATAGCTTTGCTCTCTTCAAACTTTTCAAGAACGCCATCCAGCCTGTCAGTTGTATCAACCGCAACTGCAAATACTTCTCTTTGGACTTTTATTTCCTGTCTACTTGCTCCACAGGCCTGAATAACTTGTTGGACCGGCCAGCATTTACTATCTAACATCCACTCTCGGCCATGCTACCACAACTCTTGAAACTCGACATCACCGCCTCTACTTGCAAGATCAGCCGGGTTCTGTTAAGTGGGGACATGCCTCCAAGTAATCTCTGGTTGCGCACGGATCTTTTGCACCTGATTTTCTACAAACTGTCTTTTTATTGACCGTTAATCCAAAAGAGAGCCACTGTGCTATTAAGTCATCAATTGAGTCCTATGACAGGTATTCCCTCAAGGGCAACTTCCACATTCACTAACAAATTTGTCGGCATATGGGGTGAGATTAACTCTAGACGAGGAATGGTTAAACCTTGTTTCTCCTGTCTAGCCTTTGCTGCCACAAGTCGCTGAGTAGAACCAGATTATTGCTTCAACACCGCATACATTACTGTACCAACGCCATAACCACTTGCATCACCAAAGCCATGCAAATGAATCTCTTGGATGGTCGCCCTGTGATCAGCAAGGGGGCGGCCAACAGCGATGTTCTTAGGTAAACTTTGTCCCCACCTTTCCAACTTGAATTTCAGAGCGCCAGTCATTTGAGCATCCCATATCAACCTCTCACAGCACACAGAACGATACAAACACTTCGCTGCCAGAGTTACTGGTGAGACAAATCCAACGGGTTCGTAGATACTTGCAAGTTTGAGGAGAATTTCTCTCTTAGTCGGGTCTGATTTCCATTCAGGAAAAGATACAATGAGCTCGTCACATTTCTTGCTCCACCCTAACCCAAGTAGACTTGATCCTCCTGCACTTCCATGGCAATGCGGCCTCATTCCATCCTTCATCACTACGCAATAACAATTCTTGAAATTCCTTGTACTCTTCACCTTGGTCATGCTGTGGTGTATCTACAAGTCCCAGGACGTCTAGTCTGCGCAGTTTGTCGTAATCCAGTTGACTTGTCTGGGTTAGGAGAATGTGTACATGTGTTGTATCCAATTCTTTCCCTAGGGAAAGAATTATCCATCCAAACTTGGTACGTTTAGCTACAGGTTCTCCCCGATTCCCAATTCGCGATTCCCAGGTCGCGCTTCAGTTCTAATTCAGGCGTACATCCCAGTTCCTAGAATAACATAAATTACAAATAATGGCTTAGCATCTGTGTCATCAATTTCTGCACCCCTTAAACGAGAGAAGGTTCTGATCAACTGTTCATATCTGGGATTTTCCAAGCTGAGAAGCCACCCCAGATTGAATTTAGTAAGTATGACTTGGAGATCTCCATTCTTCTGTAGCAGAAGTCAAAAGCATTTCAATCCTCTTTGGTCTGATCTCTGTCGGCTGCTTTCCCAACAGGTCCAACAATTTTGCAGATGCATAACAACTAGATGCACCAGAATCTAACAAAGCACGGCATTCAATTCCACCAAACTTTACCACCACAACAGGATAAACAACCTGGTCATCGCCAAGAGAAGACATAACACTCTCCCCCTTGAGACGCTGATCATTGCACACATTCCGCTGCCCGGTGCCTTGCCAGAGTTTTATTCCTCCAATTAAGAGTAGACACGCGTGGGCAATCAGCACTTTTGTGAGAAGTTTCCTCACAGTACACACAAACACGGGACTTGACTTCTTGTTGCCGCGTGTTGAATGCCAGAAGGGATTCACGATCAAATTTCGGCAGCAGTGGTGGTTCAACTGAATTGGACTCCACAGGATTACGACGTGACCATGACTTTGAGGCGGCACAAAATTGTAGTAAATCCTAACTCTGCGATTCTTCATCGTTACGAACTAAATCCCCACGGATTCCAGGCAATGTATGAATGGTGAGGGCTACATTTTCGTTCACTTTTTTTTAAAATGTCCCCTGGGTTTCGAGCGACTGGACGTTGAGTACAACAACCGTTCGTAAAATTGATGTATTTTTGGGGCTGGTTTCCACTAGCCATTGGCAGTTTTAGGATATCCTTCACTTATGCCTTCTCCATTTCGCTGTCATTTCCACAACGTTCCTTCAAAATGCTCTTTGCTTTCTCATATCCCTCGGGGGTAAATGGCAAGCCATCGTTACTTTTCCTAACCTTGAGTACGACAAATTATTTCAGGTAGGAAAATTTCGTGATTGCAGTCACGTTACACCTATCAATTCCTTCAGCAAATTGGTCCCAGAATCTTGTCCAATCGAGGTTAGTTCCATTAAATCTCGTAATCGTAAGTTACGGCAGTTTTGCTACTGCGCCTTGCTCTTGGCTTTCCAGGTGAATTGTGTTTTGATTTGAGTTTGACGACGATTTACCTTCCAACTCCTGGTTGAATTTCAACTTTTGTTCAAACAATTCCTTCTCGAAGGCTAACTGCTCTCTTCTAGACTTCTCAACTTGTTCCTGGCCCATCTCGCCATGCTGTCCATGTCTTTATCGATAGGTGTTAATTATTCTTCGACCTTGTCACCCCACGCGTTAATGGCGGAGAGTTCTTTGCCACTGACAATTTTTAACTCTTCTACTTTCTGCTTTGACTTCTCCACAGCGGCGACGATTGCGTGTAAGGAATCCCGATGTCTTTTAATCGGGTAACACTTCCACTTGATAACATAGTTTCGGTTTTGCTCTTGGTTATCCAGAGTTGGGTTAGTTTCGTTTCGAGATCACGGCTTGCAGCTCCGGTCATCTTCTTGCCACTGAAAGTTTCTCTTAGTTCGAAGTTTTATCACGGTGTCCCATCGGAGGTGCCAATATTTTGTTGGGAACCCTCCAAAATTCCGCAAAAAATCTCACAGCTACATTACAATTCTCTCAATTAACTGGCACGGGCCCAGTTTCCGACAGCACTTGAATGTTGATATTTTCAGTCATGACTCGCACGTTCTGTTATGACCAATGTCGTTCTGTTCTTTAATTTTGGTTGTGTTGATTGACTCCATCAGATCTTAAGATGATTCATAGAAGCCCAGGTGTGTTCGGCTACGCCTTTCCGCGTATATTTGTTTGCAAATCGACATTCCTGGCAAGTGAAGTCAGAACTGAAATGGATATTAAGGTGGCTCGATAGGCTGAAGCAGACCAAACAGTTTGTTTAAATATAGTGAAGGAAGATCAATTGTGTGCAATTGCACTCATGAATAGAAGATAATTGTTTTAGGTTTTCGCAAAATGGTTGCAATGGCAACCAGCCACATGTTTTGAGGCTTTAATTTAAAGCATTGATAGCATAAGCGCCAGCAGCTTTTGCTCTTTCATAAAGCAATATTTGACTTTCAAACAAGCACATCTCTTAAGTTTCTGTTTTATTCTGTGTAATGAACTTACGTTTTGACAGTAAACTCTTGTTTTCAGTTCTTTTTACAGGATTTTTTGGAAAAAGCTTATACAATACCACACTCATTAGATAAATCATTCCCTGTCACGTGGCAGAGATTACAATGATACGATTTTTTTGGCTTATTGCATCGCGACTCTATATGTCTTAATTACCCCATGTTTCAAGAACTTCTCTTTAATACTCTTCAAAGTACAATCTTCATGTACCAAATGCTAGTGTACAGACACCTTTGCGGATATCGATGAGACAGATTAATTGTCACGTATTGTAACGGTTGTTTGACATAGTAGCCATGATCAGCACGAGAAAATCAACTAATGGGTTTCTTTTTCTTTCCTATATGAGTATGGGGCTCCGCTAATATTTAACAATTATCCTTCGAAATCGCGCGGAATATCGTCGGATACTTAGCCGACGAGGCCGTAGGCCGAGTCGCCTAAATTCAGACGATATTCCGCGAGATTGAGCAGGATAATTGTTTTATTATTCAACAAATTCAACAAAATTGATTTCCAAGCTCGTAACATTTTTAAACCTTTCTGTCGACATTTTTTCACTTCACTTCCCACGTACGAAGCCACGTATACCGCCGGATATCTGTTACCTACGGATGACAGATATCAAGAGCATCATGACCATATTTGGATAGTGTTACAATTTGTTGAATAATAATGTTGGATATTTACTAAGATGAAGTCGACGTATGATATTGACAAATGTTTGCAAAGTTCAAAATATTCACAGTGCCTGAGGCATTTTTTTCTTTCGCATAATTTTCAGACGTCATTGTAATGTATTGTAAATGTAAAAAATGTAAATCTTCTTTATAGTGGTCATGCACCTACCTATACAACCATTAAGCTTACCTAGTTTATAGGCATGCCACTGAAACAAAGGAAGGAGGCAGCGTGGCCGAGTGGTTAGAGCGCCGGATTTGAAATCCGTAGGTCGCGGGTTCAAATCCCGTTCTGACCGCTAGCTGATGTTGTTCTCGGTAGCCCCGAGTTCAACTTCTCGGCTACGCTTGTAAATAGCCAACTGGTCTGCCTCCCGCCAGTTGGGATTCTTAACCTAGTTATGTTTGTTTGAATATTAATTTCTCATTGTTTGTTTGCATTGGTCCTGAAAAGCCCCCATGGGGAGTGGCCAATTATGTATACATTTTTTTTTACATACATCATGCACATATCTTTGTCAATGTCTCCTTATACCATGATTATTAACTGCCCATGTCTAAGGCTCGTACAGCCCCATGATATGAGATTAAATACTTCCATCTTTCATCTTCTGAATCCATAAGCTAAGTGCACTAATTTTTTCGCGAAAGGTGTTTTCATCTAATTTTGGAAAACAAACTTTCTAGATTGGTGATCAATACTGGACTCATGAAGAAAATATCAATGTCTTGGCATAATGTCATTGTAGATGTTTTGGTGTAGAGTTTCAATCAGCACCTAAATGCGTGAATGAGATTGGCAAAATTTTGAGGAATCAAAACAGAATGAGAATTCTAGGGGACCGATGTTAATTTCTCTACTTTGATACACACAGTTTATGATCAACATTACCTTGAATAAAGAAAAACACCAAAGTGATAATAAACCATAAAGAAACAAAGATAGTCGAAGACTGAAAAAAATGACATGGATTCCAAACAAGAAACCGGACAAATTTAGGCTAAACTTTTAAAGATGCACAAACCATGATGCAACTCCTTTCATTTGCTAAAGAATTTGTTAAGTACATCTTGGGTGAATTTTCTTGCAACAACATAATCACTTAGATGGAAGGAGAGAACCAGACTATTATTTCGAAAGATTTTACACAAATCTGTTACCCCTCTCAAGCCTGGTCATTTAAGAAAATACTAATACTGTTTTCACCTGTTCCTCCAATGGCTGTTTTAAGTGAGTGCGCAGGATCGCAAATGACGTAGACAAGCCTCGTAAACATAGCATACATATTTTCAGTTTTAAGTATGTGTCTCTGTAGAGTAGGTACAACTGGGGGGCAATAAAAGCGGTAAAATTTCCGGTGAGGAGAAGCACCAACCACGTGCTAGTCATGGATGTTCAACAGCAAACAAACTTGTCTAACCGGTCGTCTGGAGTACAGATACCACGTGATATTTGTACTAGTTTTGGGCTATATTTGTACTCAACAAAGTGCAGTTGGATAATGAAATATCATTATTTACATCTCTATCGAGCATGATAATGCCAGTTATCGATTTGATGATGAAAATTATGGGGTAATTAAGACATATAGAGTCGCGATGCAATAAGCCAAAAAAATCGTATCATTGTAATCTCTGCCACGTGACAGGGAATGATTTATCTAATGAGTGTGGTATTGTATAAGCTTTTTCCAAAAAATCCTGTAAAAAGAACTGAAAACAAGAGTTTACTGTCAAAACGTAAGTTCATTACACAGAATAAAACAGAAACTTAAGAGATGTGCTTGTTTGAAAGTCAAATATTGCTTTATGAAAGAGCAAAAGCTGCTGGCGCTTATGCTATCAATGCTTTAAATTAAAGCCTCAAAACATGTGGCTGGTTGCCATTGCAACCATTTTGCGAAAACCTAAAACAATTATCTTCTATTCATGAGTGCAATTGCACACAATTGATCTTCCTTCACTATATTTAAACAAACTGTTTGGTCTGCTTCAGCCTATCGAGCCACCTTAATATCCATTTCAGTTCTGACTTCACTTGCCAGGAATGTCGATTTGCAAACAAATATACGCGGAAAGGCGTAGCCGAACACACCTGGGCTTCTATGAATCATCTTAAGATCTGATGGAGTCAATCAACACAACCAAAATTAAAGAACAGAACGACATTGGTCATAACAGAACGTGCGAGTCATGACTGAAAATATCAACATTCAAGTGCTGTCGGAAACTGGGCCCGTGCCAGTTAATTGAGAGAATTGTAATGTAGCTGTGAGATTTTTTGCGGAATTTTGGAGGGTTCCCAACAAAATATTGGCACCTCCGATGGGACACCGTGATAAAACTTCGAACTAAGAGAAACTTTCAGTGGCAAGAAGATGACCGGAGCTGCAAGCCGTGATCTCGAAACGAAACTAACCCAACTCTGGATAACCAAGAGCAAAACCGAAACTATGTTATCAAGTGGAAGTGTTACCCGATTAAAAGACATCGGGATTCCTTACACGCAATCGTCGCCGCTGTGGAGAAGTCAAAGCAGAAAGTAGAAGAGTTAAAAATTGTCAGTGGCAAAGAACTCTCCGCCATTAACGCGTGGGGTGACAAGGTCGAAGAATAATTAACACCTATCGATAAAGACATGGACAGCATGGCGAGATGGGCCAGGAACAAGTTGAGAAGTCTAGAAGAGAGCAGTTAGCCTTCGAGAAGGAATTGTTTGAACAAAAGTTGAAATTCAACCAGGAGTTGGAAGGTAAATCGTCGTCAAACTCAAATCAAAACACAATTCACCTGGAAAGCCAAGAGCAAGGCGCAGTAGCAAAACTGCCGTAACTTACGATTACGAGATTTAATGGAACTAACCTCGATTGGACAAGATTCTGGGACCAATTTGCTGAAGGAATTGATAGGTGTAACGTGACTGCAATCACGAAATTTTCCTACCTGAAATAATTTGTCGTACTCAAGGTTAGGAAAAGTAACGATGGCTTGCCATTTACCCCCGAGGGATATGAGAAAGCAAAGAGCATTTTGAAGGAACGTTGTGGAAATGACAGCGAAATGGAGAAGGCATAAGTGAAGGATATCCTAAAACTGCCAATGGCTAGTGGAAACCAGCCCCAAAAATACATCAATTTTACGAACGGTTGTTGTACTCAACGTCCAGTCGCTCGAAACCCAGGGGACATTTTAAAAAAAAGTGAACGAAAATGTAGCCCTCACCATTCATACATTGCCTGGAATCCGTGGGGATTTAGTTCGTAACGATGAAGAATCGCAGAGTTAGGATTTACTACAATTTTGTGCCGCCTCAAAGTCATGGTCACGTCGTAATCCTGTGGAGTCCAATTCAGTTGAACCACCACTGCTGCCGAAATTTGATCGTGAATCCCTTCTGGCATTCAACACGCGGCAACAAGAAGTCAAGTCCCGTGTTTGTGTGTACTGTGAGGAAACTTCTCACAAAAGTGCTGATTGCCCACGCGTGTCTACTCTTAATTGGAGGAATAAAACTCTGGCAAGGCACCGGGCAGCGGAATGTGTGCAATGATCAGCGTCTCAAGGGGGAGAGTGTTATGTCTTCTCTTGGCGATGACCAGGTTGTTTATCCTGTTGTGGTGGTAAAGTTTGGTGGAATTGAATGCCGTGCTTTGTTAGATTCTGGTGCATCTAGTTGTTATGCATCTGCAAAATTGTTGGACCTGTTGGGAAAGCAGCCGACAGAGATCAGACCAAAGAGGATTGAAATGCTTTTGACTTCTGCTACAGAAGAATGGAGATCTCCAAGTCATACTTACTAAATTCAATCTGGGGTGGCTTCTCAGCTTGGAAAATCCCAGATATGAACAGTTGATCAGAACCTTCTCTCGTTTAAGGGGTGCAGAAATTGATGACACAGATGCTAAGCCATTATTTGTAATTTATGTTATTCTAGGAACTGGGATGTACGCCTGAATTAGAACTGAAGCGCGACCTGGGAATCGCGAATTGGGAATCGGGGAGAACCTGTAGCTAAACGTACCAAGTTTGGATGGATAATTCTTTCCCTAGGGAAAGAATTGGATACAACACATGTACACATTCTCCTAACCCAGACAAGTCAACTGGATTACGACAAACTGCGCAGACTAGACGTCCTGGGACTTGTAGATACACCACAGCATGACCAAGGTGAAGAGTACAAGGAATTTCAAGAATTGTTATTGCGTAGTGATGAAGGATGGAATGAGGCCGCATTGCCATGGAAGTGCAGGAGGATCAAGTCTACTTGGGTTAGGGTGGAGCAAGAAATGTGACGAGCTCATTGTATCTTTTCCTGAATGGAAATCAGACCCGACTAAGAGAGAAATTCTCCTCAAACTTGCAAGTATCTACGAACCCGTTGGATTTGTCTCACCAGTAACTCTGGCAGCGAAGTGTTTGTATCGTTCTGTGTGCTGTGAGAGGTTGATATGGGATGCTCAAATGACTGGCGCTCTGAAATTCAAGTTGGAAAGGTGGGGACAAAGTTTACCTAAGAACATCGCTGTTGGCCGCCCCCTTGCTGATCACAGGGCGACCATCCAAGAGATTCATTTGCATGGCTTTGGTGATGCAAGTGGTTATGGCGTTGGTACAGTAATGTATGCGGTGTTGAAGCAATAATCTGGTTCTACTCAGCGACTTGTGGCAGCAAAGGCTAGACAGGAGAAACAAGGTTTAACCATTCCTCGTCTAGAGTTAATCTCACCCCATATGCCGACAAATTTGTTAGTGAATGTGGAAGTTGCCCTTGAGGGAATTCCTGTCATAGGACTCAATTGATGACTTAATAGCACAGTGGCTCTCTTTTGGATTAACGGTCAATAAAAAGACAGTTTGTAGAAAATCAGGTGCAAAAGATCCGTGCGCAACCAGAGATTACTTGGAGGCATGTCCCCACTTAACAGAACCCGGCTGATCTTGCAAGTAGAGGCGGTGATGTCGAGTTTCAAGAGTTGTGGTAGCATGGCCGAGAGTGGATGTTAGATAGTAAATGCTGGCCGGTCCAACAAGTTATTCAGGCCTGTGGAGCAAGTAGACAGGAAATAAAAGTCCAAAGAGAAGTATTTGCAGTTGCGGTTGATACAACTGACAGGCTGGATGGCGTTCTTGAAAAGTTTGAAGAGAGCAAAGCTATCAACATTTGTGCTTGGATCTCAAGGTTCCTGAACAATTCTCGCCATTCTGATCAAAAATTGAGTGGTCCTCTCACTACAGAAGAAATGAAGAAGCAACATATTTTCTGGGTGAAAAGAGCACAAAAGAGTCGTGGCGTTCCAGATGACTACCTGCAACCTAATCAAAGTGGAATTTTGGAGTGTCGTGTTAGGATACAGGGGATGTATAGCATATACTTCCTAGACAAGCACCTGTACACACAGAAGCTAGTACACCATAAAGACCTGCGCACCCTTTATGGGGTAGTAGGATTAACAATGACAAGTGTGAGAAATCAGCACCGGGTCCCACGATTAAGGAAGTTAGCTAAGCGAATTATCCGGGTATGCCATGGTTGCAAGTGGTTTCAGGCTAAGGCTGCAGCAAACCTACCACCTGGAAATCTCTCTGTGAATCAAACTCAGGGATTCCGTCCTTTTCAAGTTATTGCTGTCCATTGTGCAGAGTCCATCGAATACAAGAAACGTGAAAAAGTGGAGAGTAAAGCTTACATAGGGTTTTATGCATGCTCGTGTCGTTTGTTGAACTTGGACTTAGTAGCCTTACTGGGAACCCAAAAGTTCATTTTGAGTGTAAAGAAGTTTATTGCAAGAAAGGAGACAACAGAAAGAATTTACTCTGATAAGAGTTCTACATTTGTTGGTGCAGCTGGGTGGTTGAGTTCCTTGCCCAGAACGAGATAGTCTGGAAGCTCAACCTTAGTCGTGCCCCCTGGTGGGGTAGAAAATTTGATAGGATGATTGGATTAGTGAAGAATGCGTTCAACAAAGTCATAGGAAGTGGTCATCTTTCATGGCAAAAGTTGGAACAAGTACTACTCGATGTTGAGATAACACTGAATGACCAGCCCCTTAGCTATGTGGAGGATGATGTAGCGCTCCCAATCCTTACTCCAAATTCTATGTTTCCAACAACCAACATCTTGCCTAACCTGCAACCACATCACATTGCTGATGTAGATCTGCGGCGCAGAGCCAAACACCTTCGCCAGTGCAAGGATGCAATGTGGAAAAGATGATCAAATGAGTACGTCCGAAGCCTTTGGAGAAAGCACAATATAAAGCATTTTGGAAAGTCCTGCACTTTGGCTGTTGGAGATGTGGTGGTAATTAAGTCTGAAGAGAAGAACAGGGTGAGGTGGCCGCTCGGTATTGTCAAGGAGCTGTATCCAGGGAGAGACGGAGTTGTCAGAGCCGTGAAGGTGCGATCAGGATGAAACTTTCTTGAGAGACCATTGCAGCATCTGTACCCTCTCGAACTTTCTTCCGAGTCTGTTGTCGGTAGACCTTCCAGAGTTCTTAATGCTGATGTATCAGTGTTTTGACCAATGAGACAGGCCGCCTTGCAAGCTAATGGAAGGATTCGTCAAATTGGTGAGGCGGAACAAAATTCAGAGTAGACTGGACATTAAGCACTTTAAGAACTTTGAACTAAAGCCAACTTTGAACAAGCCTTCTGACCCCATCCTCGAAAATTTATTTTCTAGCGCAGAGTATTTTATATATCCTTTCGTAAAAAAAATTGTCCTATTGTTATCTAGCCTTTTGTATTTTAGTTTTACCACTTGCCTTTTTGTAACGCTTAGTACATATTTCCATATTCTTATCACTTTTCATATTCTCACGTGCGATTTTACTTCTTATAAGCAAAGTCCTATTCGTTTTTATTTTTATACTTGAAAATGATCTTAGCGAGATCGATTGTTTCGCAATATACCAGAATCATACAACATTGAAAATACAATGAGCAGGATAGTCTGGTTTGTTTCTTTCCCTTAACTGAAGTTGTGACCAGGATTACCTGCAGGTGTAAAGTGTTTCCCGTCTTTGTAACTTGTCGAAGCCCAACAATGAAGCCTTCTGCATAAATTGCTGCTTTTACTAAACCTATTCTTTCTTAAAGTGTCTATACGGCCAACAGGGTTTTTGTGGTTTTAGTATCTCTGTAATGTGTAAAAGAAGAAAAAAAAAAGGATTCTGACATTTCAACGTGCTAAGATCTAGCTTTAAAGTTCCCAGTTTAGCCACGCCCAATGAAGTTGCCCGTGAGTCAGTGCAGAAAAACAGTCCGGGTTTCTGAATGGACCGTGACGTCATGTCAGGAATCACTAAATCCTGCTAGTTCAGGTCATTGTTGTTTCAGTAGTGGTGAGGAGTTTTCGTCGACAAAAAAAAAAAATTGAAGTTGGTGAAGCAATGCGGCCGTCAAGGAGGCAAAATAAACACATGAAACTTTGAGATGTCCCTGAAGTGACGTCACTCTTCCCCAGTCTCTCGTTACTCGGTCAACTTCATTAGGCGTGGCTAATGCGGGAAATTTAAAGCTTGAATGTTATGGCAAAAAAGCATAGGTATTCATTTTTTTGTTTGTTTTTGAGCACCTTTATAGATGTTATAGAGATACCAAAACCTTAACAACCAATTTGGCCGTATGAACACTTTAAAGTAAGAACAATTTTCGTAGTACTCTCAACATATCGACTCCTGGTGTTGACCGTTATAAAACATTTGTGATGTTTGAAGGGCAAGAGTTTAAGTAAATAAAAACGGGTCGCTGATATAAATATGGCGTATGCTATCAACTGTTTCCCTTATGGTCAACAATTCCAATCGCTTTTAATGTGGTGAAGGTGCAGCTTCGTGTATTTAATGATCGAACCCTCTGTACTCAAAATGATTCCATTTAATATTTCACTATCTTCAGAAAAATGGATCACAAACGATAACGTTAGAAAAAAGCTCGGTGAGGAACTTCGAAATTATCGGTATGCAATATGTATGTTGGGTGTTTTTTTGAAAGGAGGACTTCTGCATGAATATGTAAGCGTTTTTACGATTTCCTTCTTGAAGTGCAAGCTAACGTTATCATCTGTGAAACATTTTTCTGAAGATAGTGAAATATTAAATGGAATCATTTTGAGTACAGAGGGTTCGATCATTAAATACATGAAGCTGCACCTTCACCACATTAAAAGCGATTGGAATTGTTGACCATAAGGGGAACAGTTGATAGCATACGCCATATTTATATCAGCGTCCCGATTTTATTTGTTTAAACTTTTGCCCTTCAAACCGTGATCACAAATGTTTTATAACGGTCAACACCAGGAGTCGATATGTTGAAGGTACTACGGAAATTGTTCTTACTTTAAAGTGTTCATACGGCCAAACGGGTTGTTAAGGTTTTGGTATCTCTATAACATCTAAAAAACAAACAAAAAATGAATTCCTATGCTTTTTTGCCATGACATTCAAACTTTAATTTCCCGCGTTAGCCACGCCTAATGAAGTCGACCGAGTAACGAGAGACTGGGGACGAATGACGTCACTTCAGGAACATCTCAAAGTTTCATGTGTTTATTTTGCCTCATTGACGCCGCATTGCTTCACCAACCTCATTTTGTTTCTTTTTTTGTCGACGAAAACTCCTCAGCACTACTGAAACAAGAATGACCTGAACTAGCAGGATTTGGCGATTCCTGACATGACGTCACGGTCCATTCAGAAACCCGGACTGTTTTTCTGCACTGACTCACGTTCAACTTCATTGGGCGTGGCTAAACTGGGAACTTTAAAGCTAGATCTTAGGACATTGAAATGTCAGGATCCTTTTTTTTTTCTTCTTTTACACATTACAGAGATACTAAAACCACAAAAACCCTGTTGGCCGTATAGACACTTAAAGAAAGAATAGGTTCAGTAAAAGCAGCAATTTATGCAGAAGGCTTCATTGTTGGGCTTCGACAAGCTACAAAGACGGGAAACACTTTACACCTGCAGGTAATCCTGGTCACAGCTTCAGTTAAGGGAAAGAAACAAACCAGACTATCCTGCTCATGGTATTTTCAATGTTGTATGATTCTGGTATATTGCGAAACAATCGATCTCGCTAAGATCATTTTCAAGTATAAAAATAAAAACGAATAGGACTTTGCTTATAAGAGGTAAAACACGTGAGAATATGAAAAGTGATAAGACTATGGAAATATGTACTAAGCGTTACAAAAGGCAAGTGGTAAAACTAAAATACAAAAGGCTAGATAACAATAGGACATTTTCTTTTCACAAAAGGATATATAAAATACTCTGCGCTAGAAAATTAATTTTCGAGGATGGCGTCAGAAGGCTTGTTCAAAGTTGGCTTTAGTTCAAAGTTCTTAAAGTGCTTAATGTCCAGCCTACTCTGAATTTTGGTCCACTTCACCAGTTTGACGAATCCTTCCATCAGCTTGCAAGGTGGCCTGTCTCATTGGTCCGAACACTGATACATCAGCATTAAGAACTCTGGAAGGTCTACCGACAACAGACTCGAAAGAAAGTTCGAGAGGGTACAGATGCTGCAATGGTCTCTCAAGAAAGTTTCTTCCTGATCGCACCTTCACGGCTCTAACAACTCCGTCTCTCCCTGGATACAGCTCCCTGACAATACCGAGCGGCCACCTCACCCTGTTCTTCTCTTCAGACTTAATTATCACCACATCTCCAACAGCCAAAGTGCAGGACTTTCCAGAATGCTTTATATTGTGCTTTCTCCAAAGGCTTCGGAGGTGCTCATTTGATCATCTTTTCCACATTGCATCCTTGCACTGGCGAAGGTGTTTGGCTCTGCGCCGCAGATCTACATCAGCAATGTGATGTGGTTGCAGGTTAGGCAAGATGTTGGATGTTGGAAACATAGAATTTGGAGTAAGGATTGGGAGCGCTGCATCATCCTTCACATAGCTAAGGGGCTGGTCATTCAGTGTTATCTCAACATCGAGTAGTACTTGTTCCAACTTTTGCCATGAAAGATGACCACCTCCTATGACTTTCTTGTAACGCATTCTGCGCTAATCCAATCATCCTATCACATTTTCTACCCCACCAGGGGGCACGACTAAAGTTGAGCTTCCAGACGATATCGATCTCGTTCTGGGCAAGGAACTCAACCACCCAGCTGCACCAACAAATGTAGAACTCTTATCAGAGTAAATTTTTTCTGTTGTCCCCTTTCTTGCAATAAACTTCTTTACACTCAAAATGAACTCTTGGGTTCCCAGTAAGGCTACTAAGTCCAAGTACAACAAACGACACGAGAATGCATACAACACTATGTAAGCTTTACCCTCCACTTTTTCACGTTTCTTGTATTCGATGGACTCTGCACAATGGACAGCAATAACTTGAAAAGGACGGAATCCCTGAGTTTGATCCACGAAAAGATTTCCAGGTGGTAGATTTGCTGCAGCCTTAGCCAAAAACCACTTGCAACCATGGCATGCCCGGATAATAATCGTGGGACCCAGTGCTGATTTCTCACACTTGTCATTGTTAATCCTACTCCTCCATGGAGGGTGCGCGGGTCTTTATGGTGTACTAGCTTCTGTGTGTACAGGTGCTTGTCTAGGAGGTATATAGGATACATCCCCTGTATCCTAACACGACACTCCAAAATTCCACTTTGATTAGGTTGCAGGTAGTCATCTGGAACGCCACGACTCTTTTGCGCTCTTTTCACCCAGAAAATATGTTGCTTCTTCATTTCGTCTGTAGTGAGAGGACCACTCAGTTTTTGATCAGAATGGCGAGAATTGTTCAGGAACCTTGAGATCCAAGCACAAATGTTGATAGCTTTGCTCACTTCAAACTTTTCAAGAACACCATCCAGCCTGCCAGTTGTATCAACCGCAACTGCAAATACTTCTCTTTGGACTTTTATTTCCTGTCTACTTGCTCCACAGACCTGCAGAATAACTTGTTGGACCGGCCAGCATTTACTATCTAACATCCACTCTGGGCCATGCTACCACAACTCTTCAAACCCGACATCACCGCCTCTACTTGCAAGATCAGCCGGGTTCTGTTAAGTGGGGACATGCCTCCAAGTAATCTCTGGTTGCGCACGGATCTTTTGCACCTGATTTTCTACAAACTGTTTTTTTATTGACTAGGTCCGTTAATCCAAAAGAGAGCCACTGTGCTATTAAGTCATCAATTGAGTCCTATGACAGGACTCCCTCAAGGGCAACTTCCACATTCACTAACAAATTTGTCGACATATGGGGTGAGATTAACTCTAGACGGGGAATGGTTTAACCTTGTTTCGCCTGTCTAGCCTTTGCTGCCACAAGTCGCTGAGTAGAACCAGATTCTTGCTTCGCAACCGCATACATTACTGCACCGATGCCATAACCACTTGCATTACCAAAGCCATGCAAATGAATCTCTTGGATGGTCTCCCTGTGATCAGCAAGGGGGGGGGGGGGGGGGGGGGGCGGCCAACAGCGATGTTCTTAGGTAAACTTTGTCCCCACCTTTTCCACTTGAATTTCAGAGCGCCAGTCATTTGAGCATCCCATGCCAACCTCTAACAGCACACAGAACGATACAAACACTTCCCTGCCAGAGTTACGGGTGAGACAAATCCAGGGGTTCGTAGATACTTGCAAGTTTGAGGAAAATTCCTTTCTTAGTCGGGTCTGATTTCCATTCAGGAAAAGCTAGATACATTGAGCTCGTCACATTTCTTGTTCCACCCTAACCCAAGTAGACTTGATCCTCCTGCACTTCCATGGCAATGCGGCCTCATACCATCCTTCATCACTACGCAATAACTGTTCTTGAAACTCCTTGTACTCTTCACCTTGGTCATGCTGTGGTGTATCTACAAGTCCCAGGACGTCTAGTCTGCACAGTTCGTCGTAATCCAGTTGACTTGTCTGGGTTAGGAGAATGTGTGTTGTATCCAGTTCTTTCCCTGGGGAAAGAATTATCCATCCAAACTTGGTACGTTTAGCTACAGGTTCTCCCCGATTCCCAATTCGCGATTCCCAGACCGCGCTTCAGTTCTTATTCGGGCGTACACCCCAGTTCCTAGAATGACATAAATTAGAAATAATGGCTTAGCATCTGTGTCATCAATTTGTACACCCCTTAAACGAGAGAAGGTTCTGATCAACTGTTCATATCTAGGATTTTCAAAGCCGAGAAGCCACCCCAGATTGACTTTAGTAAATGTGACATTCAAGCTGTAGTACCCAGACCTTGATGAAACAGTGGTCTTGGAGATCACCATTCTTCTGTAGCAGAAGTCAAAAGCATTTCAATCTTCTTTGGTCTGATCTCTGTCGGCTGCTTTCCCAACGGGTTCAACAATTTTGCAGATGCATAACAACTAGATGCACCAGAATCTAACAAAGCACGGCATCCAATTCCACCAAACTTTACCACCACAACAAAATAAACAACCTGGTCATCGCCAAGAGAAGACATTCGGCACTCTCCCCCTTGAGACGCTGATCATTGCAAATTGAAGTGTGATGTCTTCTTAAACACAGCTCATATGAAGTGTTATTCACACATTCCGCTGCCCGGTGCCTTGACCCAATACAGTCAGGCTCGTTTCAAACGCCGTGCTAAAGTCGTGCCGAACTAAATTCAATTTGGCTCGACTGCAGCACGGCATTGGCACGACTTGGTTTCAAACGTCGAGCCATGGTCAGGCTTAATTCACTCTCTGGGCGTTTAGAAAGAGACGATATTACGAACCAGCGGTCCAACGGATAAATCCAAAATGATAATTTTAGTTATTTACTCATTTAGTTCGGCACAGCAATCGCATGCCGTTTGAAACCGTGCCGTGCCAAAGTCGGGTAGCACGACAGAGCTTGCCGTGCTACCCGCCAGAGTCGAACCTAATTCTTAAATGGTTTCAAACGCCGTGCTACAGCCGCGCCAAAGTCGAACTTAAATAACGAATTTAGTTCGGCACGACTTAAGCACGGCGTTTGAAACGGGCCTTAAAATAAAGTGTTTTCCCTGCCAGAGTTTTATTCCTCCCATTAAGAGTAGACGCGCGTGGGCAATCAGCACTTTTGTGAGAAGTTTCCTCACAGGGGCTCCTTGTTGCCGCGTGTTGAATGCCAGAAGAGATTGACGATCAAATTTCGGCGGCAGAGGTGGTTCAACTGAATTGGACTCCACAAGATTACGACGTGTCCATGACTTTAGGGCAGCACATAATTGTAGTAAATCCTAACTCAGCGAATCTTCATCGTTACCAACTAAATCCCCACGGATTCCAGGCAATATATCAATGTTGAGGGCTACATTTTCGTTCACTTTTTTAAATGTCCCCTGGGTTTCGAGCGACTGGACGTTGTACAACAACCGTTCGTAAAATTGATGTATTTTTGGGGCTGGTTTCCACTAGCCATTGGCAGTTTTAGGATATCCTTCACTTAGGCCTTCTCCATCTCGCTGTCATTTCCACAACGTTCCTTCAAAATGGTCTTTGCTTTCTCATATCCCTCGGGGGTAAATGGCAAGCCATCGTTACTTTTCCTAACCTTGGGTACGACAAATTATTTCAGGTACGAGAATTTCGTGATTGCAGCCACGTTACACTTATCACTTCCTTCAGTAAATTGGTCCCAAGAATCTTGTCCAATCGAGGTTAGTCCCATTAAATTTCGTGATCGTAAGTTCCGGCAGTTTTGCTACTGCGCCTCGCTTATGGCTTTCCAGGTAAATTGTGTTTTGATTTGAGTTTGACGACGATTTACCTTCCAACTCCTGGTTGAATTTCAACTTTTGTTCAAACAATTCCTTCTCGAAGGCTAACTGCTCTCTTCTAGACTTCTCAACCTGTTCCTGATCCATCTCGCTTAAATATTTTGCCATGCTGTCTTTGTCTTTATCGACAGGTGTTAATTATTCCTCGACCTTGTCACCCCACGCGTTAATGGCGGAGAGTTCTTTGCCACTGGCAATTTTTAACTCTTCTACTTTCTGCTTTGACTTCTCCACAGCGGCGACGATTGCGTGTAAGGAATCCCTATGTCTTTTAATCGGGTAACACTTCCACTTGATAACATAGTTTCGGTTTTGCTCTTGGTTATCCAGAGTTGGGTTAGTTTTGTTTCGAGATCATGGCTTCCAGCTCCGGCCATCTTCTTGCCACTGAACGTTTCTCTTAGTTCGAAGTTTTATCACCGTGTCCCATCGGAGGTACCAATTTTTTGTTGGGAACCCTCCTAAATTCCACAAAAAAAATCTCACAGCTACATAACAATTCTCTCAATTAACTGGCACGGGCCCAGTCTCCGACAGCACCTTGAATGTTGATATTTTCAGTCATGACTCGTACGTTCTGTTATGATCAATGTCGTATGTTCTTTAGTTTTGCGTGTCTTGACTCACTCCATCAGATCTTAAGATGATTCATAGAAGCTCAGGTGCGTTCGGCTACGCCTTTACGCGTATATTTGTTTGCCAATCGACATTCCTGGCAAGTGAAGTCAGAACTCAAATGGATATTAAGGTGGCTCGATAGGCTGAAGGAGACCAAACAGTTTGTTTAAATATAGTGAAGGAAGATCAATCGTGTGCAATTGCACTCATGCATAGAAGATAATTGTTTTAGGTTTTCGCAAAATGGTTCCAATGGGAACCAGTCACATTTTTTGAGCCTTTAAAGCATTGATAGCATAAGCGCCAGCAGCCTTTGCTCTTTCATAAAGCAATATTTGACTTTCAAACAAGCACATCTTTTAAGTTTCTGTTTTATTCTGTGCAATGAACTTAAGTTATGACAGTAAACTCTTGTTTTCAGTTCTTTTTACAGCCTTTTTTGGAAAAACCTTATATAATACCACACTCATTAGATAAATCATTCCCTGTCACGTGGCAGAGATAACAATGCTACGATTTTTTTGGCTTATTGCATCGCGACTCTATTGGTCTTAATTACCCCGTGTTTCAAGAACTTCTCTTTAATACTCTTCAAGTGCTAGTGTACAGACACCTTTGCGGATATCGATGAGACAGATTAATTGTCACGTATTGCAACGGTTGTTTGACATAGTAGCCATGATCAGCACGAGAAAATTAACTAATGGGTGTCTTTTTCTTTTCTATATGAGTATGGGGCTCCGCCCCTCGGGCCGCCGGAGCTCCGCTAATATTTAACAATTATCCTGCGAAATCGCGCGGAATATCGTCTGATACTTAGCCGACGAGGCCGTAGGTCGAGTCGGCTAAAATCAGACGATATTCCGCGAGATTGAGCAGGATGATTGTTAATTGTTTTATTATTCAACAAATTGATAACAAAATTGATTTCCAAGCTCGTAACATTTTTAAACCTTTCTGTCGACATTTTTTCACTTCTCTTTTTCTTCCCACGTACGAAGCTACGTATATCGAGAGCATCATGACCATATTTGCATAGTGTTACAATTTGTGGAATAATAATGTTGGATATTTACTAAGATGAAGTCGACGTATGATATTGACAAATGTTTGCAATGTTCAAAATATCCACAGTGCCTGAGGCATTTTCTTTCGCATGAATTTTCAGACGCCATTGTAATGTATTGTAAATGTAAAAAATGTAAATCTTCTCTATAGTGGTCATGCACTTACCTATACAACCACTAAGCTTACCTAGTTTATAGGCATGCCACTGAAACAAAGAAACCGAAATCATGTATATATCATGCACATATCTTTGTCAATGTCTCCTTATACCATGATTATTAACTACCCATGTCTAAGGCTCGTACAGCCCCATGATATGAGAGTAAATACTTCCATCTTTCATCTTCTGAATCCATAAGCTAAGTGCACTAATTTTTTTCTAGAAAAGTGTTTTCATCTAATTTTGGAAAACAAACTTTGTAGATTGGTGATAGCTTTTTCAATACTGGACTCCTGAAGAAAATATCAATGTCTTGGCATGATGTCATTGTACATGTTTTGATGTAGAGTTTTAATCAGCACGTAAATGCGTGAACGAGATTGGCAAAATTTTGAGGAATCAAAACAGTATGAGAATTCTTGGAAACCGATGTTAATTTCTCTACTTTGATACACACAGTTTACGATCAACATTGCCTTGGATATAGAAAAACACCAAAGTGATAATAAACCATAAAGGAACAAGGATAGTCGAAGACTGAAAAAAAATGACATGAATTCCAAACAAGAAACCGGACAAATTTAGGCTAAACTTTTAAAGATGCACAAACCATGATGCAACTCCTTTCATTTGCTAAAGAATGTGTAAAGTACATCTTGGTGAATTTTCTTGCAACAACATAATCACTTAGATGGAAGGAGGGAACCAGACTATTATTTCGGAAGATTTCACACAAATCTGTTACCCCTCTCAAGCCTGGTCATTTAAGAAAATACTAATACTGTTTTCACCTGTTCCTCCAATGGCTGTTTTAAGTGAGTGCGCAGGATCGCAAATGACGTAGACAAGCCTCGTGAACATAGCATACATATTTCCAGTTTTAAGTATGTGTCTCTGTAGAGTGGGTACAACTGGGGGGCAATAAAAGCGGTAA
>JAHPZR010056194.1:0-10000 GCA_019787425.1 Platygyra sinensis | reverse complement strand
GAAATTTCACAATTTCTATCAATTAAAATCCAGTATTTTGGCTACAAAATAAGAGTGTTTTTTTGTATAAGAACCTATTGTTCTTTGCCAGCCTAAATAGGTTCTTATATATTTGGGTACTAAAATGCCCAATTTCAGCCTGTAGGTTGTTAAATCACTAGGTTCTTATACGCGGGTGTTTACTGTATGAAGAATTCTGCAGATCAAGGAGGGTGTTATCCACAGAGGCCGAAGGCCGAGATGGATAACACCCTCAATATGGAAATAAATAAAAAAGAAGACTTTCGCCACTGATCGGCTGGCTACACAATTTAATAGACCAGGAAAGCTGACCTGAAGGCCTTGGTAGAAATCAAGTCATTGTTTCCAAGCGTCTTTTCTTTAAAACATAGGGGGCAAAACTGTTTAATTCTTATTACCCTAAGCATGGGTCACTTTTTCATGTCTGGTATTTTTTTTTTTTTTCTATTAATGCAATATTGCCAAAAAAATACTGATTGGGTTTTAGGTCTCATAACAAAGATGAAGGAAATGTTATGGTATTGTTTTCAGCAATATGTCTCTAGTTTCTAGCAAATTGACGATATAGATTTGGCGAAGAATTAAGAGAAACGAATAACAATGCAAACAATTAAACATACAAAAAACAAACAAACGAAAAAAATACACATGAGTTAGATAATCGTTAGATGATATGATTTTATTGGGAGTTTGATTATTTTCGACTACCGAAACCTATCGAGTGATTGGTGTTGACTGGGTCCGGGTAACGATCTTTCAATTACGTTAGCAGACTTTTCTCGAATGGTGGTTAGATTGCAATTAGGGCAAACCAGCTTCAAATTAGCGATTAACGCACGAAACATCTGTTTCGGCAACAGTTGTCCAGGTAAGCATGTCACCGTTGGCGACAGTGCCGATTTGTGTTATGAGTAGTGATAGTTTAATATAGCGGTGTCCACAGTGTTTCAGCAAGAAGTAAGCGGAAGCTCAAATGAATTTTGGCTGCGGTTTCCTTTTAGCATTCTTAAACAGTTTTATCCTCAAATATAAACAGTTAACCACCATTTTTCAATATAAATTGCGACATTGTCGCGTGCGTATGCTTTTGTAGGGCAACTTTTCTCAAAACAGCTGTATACACCTCCTGAGATGGTTTAATAGATATTCTGCGAGTTGTGCAGTACCGTAGTGTTTGAACGATGAGCAGATGTCTCTATTATCAGTTAAACTATCAAGCAAGCTTAGGGAATTTTTTCTTTCACTATGTTATGTCATTTTCTCAGATTTAGGTTTCTAGTTTTTGAAATACATCCAAAAATAGTACGGATCAGAAAAGGCGTTCTCGAATGACGAAAACAACAGAAGCAAAATCTTTAAAATGCAATTTTACGCCATCGATTTAATTAAAAAGACAACATTGACTGACAAGTAATTGGCATGTAAATTTAACAAATTGACGTCAGTTTTTTATGCGTCTGTCCTGTTATTGATCAAGAATTTCGTCATAACATTGTCAAAGTAGCTGTGGATCCACGAGGCGATAGCCGAGTGGATCCGCAGACTACTTTGACAATGTTATGACGAAATTCATTGTCAATAACAGGACAGACGCATTAAAAACTGACATCAATTTGTTTTTTACGATAACAAATTGCCGAATTGCCCGCTCTCGCTCGCTGACGCGTCGCATGAATTTCAAATTTATCTGTCTGTCTGCATATGGACAAAAAAATTTAAACAATGAGCGCGCGCGAATTTCTGCAGTTATCGTAAAATTTCAATTTTCAAAGAACCTTTGTTTTCAGTAGATAGTAATCAACAAAATAATTTCAGAATCTTTGACAAGATATAACAACAGCTTAGTTCACAGCCTGAAGCAAAAGTCATTTATTACGGTTTCAAGAGGAAGGGACGAAATACCCCTAGTACTGAATTACAACCCACACATAAAAGCCTAACAGATGGCTTATTGTTGTCCCCCGGTAACCGAAATTCATCACTGAGAATCGAGATAGCTTCAAAGCGGCGCCTTAAGCCTTGTAACCAGTCACTTGCAATTGGTGTTACAAGATTGTCGTTGGGATCAGTATTCTATGAAAAATTACATGTAAGGAGTCTGAGACAAAAGTAAACAGCAGATTAGTTCGAGAATGACTCGACATGTACCAAAAATCCCTCATATCATTATACTGCACCGCAAGAAGTAAAATGTGCCTCATTGTGGTGTATGAGAATGGACAAAACAACTGTATTAATTACAACGCACATGCAACAGCTTTGTACTGACAGATGGCGCAGTTGCGTCGTAACCGAGATTGGCAAAGAATCAACAAGGAGGCCATTTGGTTCGAAGTTGCGCCTAAAGTTAAGTGACCAATCGCTATGTGAGAAATGTGTCGTTGTAAATTATATGTTTATGTTAGGGACCTTAAACGGAACAGAATTTAAGTAGGTAGACCAGAACCAATGACTATGTAATCATCAAGCAGTGAAATGATTAGTTTTGTAAAATGTGTTTTTGTTTTGGGTAAAAAGGTTTTTAACATGACAACGGCCAATTAGTACAGGTAATCAAATGATTTCGATGGTAATTTGGAATAAATAAGCACGAGTAAATTTTTCAAAGATTAGGAGCCCGTAGGGCGAGTGCAATTTGTAGTCTTTAAAAAATTTACGAGTGCTTATTTGTTCCAAATTGCACGAGAAATATCATTTGGTTAATAATATACCGGTAAAAATTTCTGTCACGCTTCAGTATTTTGCGTGACAAATGGGAGCAACAAGCTACATAAACTTTATTTGATGAAAATTTGACAGGTGAATTCAAGCGTAAAAATTCAGTCACTCTCTCCAAGTCATGTAAGAAAACTGAGCAGTTTCTTTTTACAGTTAAAAGCGATCTTTACTCACAGTTGAATTGAAGAACTTCACCACTAAGCAGAGGAAAAACTCCCTGCAGTTTTGATGCGGCTTTCTTGCCAAGTGTTTTTTGATTGGTTCAGAAACTGTGTGCAAGTAACTATTGAACCTGGCCGTGGCAAAAGTTACTTTGACCAAAACACCGCGGAATGAAGCTAAAATCTACCAAAGAAACGGAATTTCTTAGCTCTGAAGGACATCTTTTTAACCTCTCCTGGTTGTTGCCTGACTTTACCTTCTTCACTGGACGTTGTACAGGTTAGATTTACCTCCTGAAGCGTTTACCGGGTTTTGTATGGGAAGCTTACCGTTTCAGTTCTTTCACAAAAGTAGAATGATTGCACTTAACTTTTTGTCTTAAAAAGTAAGATGTGGCCGGTTCTTAGGACGTCTTGTTGGGTCCTTCTTCGCGTTTTATTTCGTGGTGCTCGAGAATTTTAAAATTTACTTCTTCAACTGGTATTTTGTAATGTAGTCGTGATCGACACCGGCACATTTCCATTCACTCAAGCTCAAGTTTATGTTCAAGTTTTTGACTCCGCGGCTTTTGTGTATATCTACTTCGCTTTTGCTAGTTTAGTAATTGTTGTTGAGCTTTGCACGCTGCTTCGTTATTAGGTAATTGTATTGAAATAAATGTAAAGAGATTCAATCTTCCTTTAATTTTTGTCCGCCATTTTGTTTGTCCGAGCTCAAAGTAGGATTTGTCAATCATTTTCAAACTTAATTACACCTTTCTGCACTCAATAACATATTTTTGCACTCAATTACACCTTTTTGCACTCAATTACACTTTTTTGCACTGATTTGGGATTAATTGACATGTTCTTAACCAATCAGAATGCAGCAATTGTTGCTTGTATATTATTAAGGGTTAAATTTTACGTTATTGTGCTTTACAGAATATGTGACACTTAACTTTGTTGCTATTGTTTGCAAATAAATCAAACTCCATCCGTTTGACTCCGTTTGGCTCAGAGCGAAACTAGATATTTATCCACCTGGCAACATCAAAAGGTGACTTCCCTCATTTGCTTTATTTTTTTAGTGCAAGTGCTATTGAAATATTAGATAGCCATTTGCTTCTTCTTTGTAGTAGACAACAACTCTCTAAATGAAACTGGGACATATTGGTAAGTCGGTGCACATGAAAGTTAAGAGAAATTCAACAAACGACACCTAATTGTGTAGGTTGAGGTGCGTCTCTCTTTCCGATCGAACCATGCCATCGCGATCATTGTCAGAAAACGCTTGAGTGTGAAAGTGTGAAATTCATGAAATACGGGTAAAAGCGGTGTTTCGAAAGTTCCCATTTCGTTTGTCATGCATGTCTCGGCAAAACATTTCTTTATATATTGTGGGCAGAGTGTATGCTTGAGTAGGCACAAATCGCACAGAGCAACCTATATTTCAACAACTGAATCACAGTCTTAAGAGCAGTTCAAACTCTCGACCGAAGCCAACAATCCATATCAAACCATATCAACTTTCATATTGCAGCACTCACACACTGTACCGAGCTACAAGGTATGCCCTTTACCAAAGTCCATTTTACATCCCATGCCTTCCATTGCATTTTTCGTTAGCCAATTTGTATCTACTAGTTTTGCTATGATTGATTTGCAAATGAAACTCACGGATACGAAATGAGCTTTCTTGGGGAAAAGAAGCACCCAGCGACAGTTTTCTCCCAAATACTTCAGGCTATCTGGTTGCTTTTAAATCTCTATAAATTAATTATAGGTTGTGCTTAAAAATGTTGCGGTCTTATTAGGGTTTTCTTTTTTCTCAAAACAACACTGAACAACCGGCTGAAGTACTTCATCTCAAGCGAGAGAGCGACAAAAAATCAGTCCACCTTCAAGTGCTACAGATTTTACACATTCTGTGTTTCACAGATGTAAATTCTGAGGCTGAAATACATTTCTTTCTAGTCAAATTTTTGAACAGTACGTCGGAATATATGAACCAAAAGCGCCAAGTTTTCGAGTTTTTGATCCAAGGGGCGTTACGAAAATTAATTTCACATGACAGCTTGTCAAATTTGGTCCAATCACAGTGGAAATAAAGTTAGTTAAACTAATCAAATTTACTTTGCTCCCTCACGTTAATCACGCGCATTCGCCATCAGATCACCAATGGCCTTTTTACCATGTTTACGAGCGGTTTATTGCGAACTGAAAATGAATGGGAGGGTTATAAAATAAATAAACCCCTTTCTGGCTTGCTGGTATGTCGGCTGATAATGTCCTTGGCTGAGAGATTGTCCTCAGAATTTCATATTTGCCCTCGAAGCTTCGCTTCTCGGCCAAATGTTCATTTTTCGGACAATCTCTCAGCCGCGGACATTATCAGCCGAGATACCAGCCGCCTGAAGGGGGGTTTATTTACTAAGAGGGACATTTAGCTCCAGGGTTTTCAGCGGAAACCTCGAACGGCAAACCGGTAGAGGTCACGTGATCAAGCCCTGTCGTCACGTTCGAAGTTCTCAACGCGCGTTTTCAACGCTGAAGAGGTAGGTTTTCAAGTAAGTGATTTACCTGAACGTTTTTTATCCTGAATTTGTTTTCATGCCACGTACAAATCAGAAAGTTATGTAAAGCAGTCTTTTTAGAACAAGTTTAGATATATATTTTTAGCGAATGAGTGAAAATAGGACTTCTTGTTGCCAGTTGAAAACCAAACACTGCTGTTGTCTGGAAATTCAATATGGCGGTCTCTTCAATTTCATGTTGTTTACGAAGTTTTCGGTCGCTAGTGGCCTTCTGTGAGCTCATAAGTATGGGTTTTCTCACCTTTAAGGTTTATTTTTTAAGCAGCAGTAGATGGCATCTGAGAAAGCTTAAAAGTTTATAATTCCAGGTTATCATGGCTCCATTTCGATGGCCAGAAATGAAGCACGAGCTAGCCCTTGCAAAGTACGTGGCAAAGTATTTCCCTGAAAAGCCCCAAGAGTGGGACGAAGTAGCCAAAATAATCAGCGAAGCTTTTTCTACTGATGATAAACAACTAGAAGTCAAAGGGAGAGGATATCGAGAAAAGATGGCCAGACTGGTTGAGAAATACACTAAACTACAGCTTTTGAATTGAATACTAGTTTAGCTATATTTGATTTCACATTCGGATGGTTTGCTCTTACTCTATGAAGCGATTGCTTAATACAATAAAAATTCGCTCGAATTGATATGTTGGGACATACGTAACTTTTCAAAGCTTGCTTTCTATGTGAATTTGCTTGAGGTTGGAGAGGTGTAGCTAAAGTGGTAGAAGCCATAAACGCCAAACGCCTAACCTTAAACTGCCGTTTCCGGTTTGCCCTTAACGCGAAAACCCTGGTGCTAAATGTCTCTAATTATAGCTTTTACGCGCGGACCAAGACCACATGCTGCTAATTCAAGTGAACATATTGCTAATTCATGTCATACATTCGACAATATTGTTCGCTTTCGTATTGTGATATTTTTGGTTTACTTCAGAATAATTCAATGTTTTCTTTCCAGAACATTTTGCATTTTATCCTTCGAGCTCAGTTAGGCTCGAAAGCTTTGGCGAGGCTGAAACAAAAATTAGAATCTTGTATATAGATCATGGTCTGTCTGTCGTTCTACAATACAGGCGCTTGAAAATGCCGTGGACCTGCGAGTTTGTCCAAGTCCAAACGCAAGTTTGCGTGCAAGGATGACGCGAGTTTTTTGTGGTGTAAGCGGTGATGCCGCCCTCTATGCTGAAAATAGCCTGCAACGTAACAAGCTGGATTAGCGTTTGCCATGGCAAAACCCTTTCTGCGGGTTCTCGATCCCCGACTATAGCTTCTGCCGGGGAGTGGGTAAAGATAAAAAACCAGGCGAATATATGTACCAAAAAGTTACCTGCATTTATGTAATTATTTTACCGCAGGTGGCCCCACATGGATGTTAAGCCCATGACCGCAGTCGCAACTAAATTACTCTCGCTCTAACTTGATAAAGAATTCTTCAATTTATCATGGTACCATTAACATTAGCATTTTTTCTGACCTTTAAAACACGATCTCCCCGAGTCTAAGACATAAGAATAGCGTATTTTGCAAAACTTTTAAAATAATCGAATCAGTATTTTAAGGAAAGTGCTAAGACGTCGGGGCTACATAAATGTAGAAACGTGCATGCGTAGGTTGAAAAACACACCATGTATTGGTCAGTATAAATAGCATTTTCAATTAAGTGGATTATAAGTTGAGACGTTCATATGATATGCTTGAATTTACTCCATCAAATCTAACTCAGCTCAGAATCTGAACAATCTATCGGTATCTTTTATTATAATCAGACTCATGTTGCAGTTTTTGTTCAAAGAAAGGTTGAAATCAAGGGAAAGCTTTCTCAGCAACAGTGCAAGTTTGGCCGAAAGCTTGATTTGTAACAGGTAATTACGGATAAGTTGACAGATTCGCGTTGAAAATGCAGTGTTACTATTTAAGGATGCATCGATTTTATTCTAGTTGAACGCTTGAATGTTTTAATTTGTGAGACTTGTATACATGATGAGCGACTCAACATGGACCCTTGAAAGTACAGTTGAGCTTCCCCTAAGCTGGCACCGAAAATGCCAAACCTAGGTTGTCGCTTACGGGAGGTGGTCGCTTAAGAGAGCTTAGACCATAAGTGGCTCAATTTTTTTTTCCTCATACGAGTAAGGTGACTGAAGAGACTTATCGCAGTTTTAAATGCTTTGTTCATGTGGGAAGTCGATTTAGAGGAAAACTTCAGCACTTTTCACTGAGAAATTTCCGTCTCCTGTACTATCCAGGAATGCGATAATGTTACAACGCCTCATCCTGCATTTTTTTTTTTTTAATTATCTGTACACTGGTCTCTTAAGGAAGGTTAAAAACAAAAGAAAATTCAAAATGTAATGTTGAACTTTAAAAGTGGTCGCGGTCGCTAACGAGAGGTACCTGCTTACAAGAGGTTTCAAATATAGTGATTTGACTTGGAAAATTTTGGTATTTTGGGAGAGGTGCTCGCTTACGAGAGGTGATCACAACCGGAGGTTCAACTGTATTTTCCTAAGTTAATCTTTGATCTTTGATTTCATAGCCTAATTGACAGTTCACCGTGCAAACTGAGCTAATTGATCAAATGTTTTCACTGATTAGGTCACTGGACACATCATGGCAGATTAAGATAGGAATGCAGCCTTACCCTAGTCAGAGAAAGACTCAACAGCAGGGCCTTACACGACTTCCAGATAGCCTCTAATTAAACTACTGAGTTGTTTGTCTCCCGAGGACAGACTATTTCTTAACGACTGTTGTGCTGTGCGCCAATACCTTAGCGTTACATTTTATGCATTAGACAACGTTACATATGAACAATCTGACTTCGATCCGAAGATATGCTTGACCTTGAACTGTGGTGGATAACTACTTCCAAAGATCCTTCACGCTTCACCGAGCGACAACTTGTCAGAACCATTTTCCCAATAATTACTACAGTCGACGAATAACTTGAAAATAATTATATCAAGAAATCTTAATGAACGTCCCTTTTTAACGTATTTTTTTTTCAAAATCTCGTCTATATATCTGGCAAGAGTATTCTTGTGGACCTACAGTATAAATCGAATCAATCTTTTGTGGTTCTCAATAAAGTCTGGCAGAGGTCATAAAGCTAAAAACACAATAAAGAGAATTGAAAACTCATGAAATAATGTTTTGACCACTCGTATAACTCGCTCTTTTGAGTTCTGCTTTTTACTTTTCAGTCTTTCTGGAGCTCCACTTAAAGCTTTTTGAAGACTAGGGTATTAAAAACAGTTACGACAGCTCCAGAGATAAAGGGGAGGAAACTAGGAAATAGCTTAAGGGTGCTTTTTTTTTTTTCTCAAGGAAGGAGGCTCGTTATGGGCCATTTTCATTTATTGAGATTCTTGGATTACCCTGGAATTTCACAAGATGCAATCATGTTAGTCATCAAACAAAGACTGTACAGTATTCGCCTTGATCTTGAGAAATATCTTTAAGTTTGATTACATACTTTATACAAGATCGTTGGCTTCCTTTGATCAAACGGGATACACACAACAATTTTAGCCATTAACGAATAGTATTTAATTTCTCTGATTTAAAAGCGGTGCAGTTCGTCGTAGGACATAAAATATTTGACCTGTGTTCGTGCTCATAAAATCATGACAATAATAAATGTACAAAAAACTCATAATATATCTGGGCAATATTGCTAGGCAAAAAGAGAATGTGATCATAAAGTGAAAGAGAAAGATTTGATCCTTGTGAGTACATAACATCACGGGCCAATTCACGGTTGACCAAACAAAGTGAGCTAATGCCATTAGAACTGACATCATTTTCAGTTTAGTGGCTGGCGACATAAACACTTTGCTCTAAAAGCGTGACATTAGAAAGGCTAGCCTGTCTTCTCTGCCGAAAAACCATTGTCTAAAAGGTGTTTGTCAAGCGTCTTCACAAAATGAGACGAACAATAGTAGTTCTGTTTTTGAGCTTCATCTTTGTTTTGTGGTAAGTGCTGACAAAAATGATATGATCAAACACGGGCAAATACCCGAGACATCTTGGACAACTCTCACTGGTTTCTTTTAACTTTAGGATGGGGAATAACTCTGCCAAAAAGCAGTTTGTTAAATACAACTGGGAGCGAAAAACACCAGTCTATCACAAGGAAGTGCATCAAAACGCGAGCAAAAAACAATCAAGTAAGGAGAATTTTTGCAAATTATTCAGTTTAGCTACTACTTTACCAACACTTTAGTAACATAAGGTCACGCAATGGCTGCATTAGCTACCAAGTAGTTGGTCTGTGAAATTTCTGATCAATGTAGATATTATAAACGCCAGTCAAAGATTCGGAATTCCAAACATGCTGACAACAAAAATTATGTATGATATATATATATATATATATATATATATATATATAATATATATATATATATATATATATATATATATATATATATATATATATATATAGACACGTAGACTTGAGCTAGGTCAAAAACATTTATTTGCTACTCTGAGTTTCATGCATATATATATATATATATATATATATATATAGTT
>JAHPZR010056193.1:217500-226580 GCA_019787425.1 Platygyra sinensis | reverse complement strand
ACTCCTGGCCTGTAATTTAACGCAGCACTGGAAATCTGTTGTGTTAACTTTTGTAAATAGCTTCCGTCCATTTTCTCCCCTTTCAGGCTCGTCATTTTCATAAGAGGCCTGTTAATTGTTTTAGGATAAAAATAGTAGTATAGCAATACCTTGGGTGACATTGTGTACGGGGAAGCTGGCAAACTGCTAGCAAGACCAGCACTTGCAAGAGGGTTACCGTATCCTTGGAGACGAGAAACACCGGATGACGGACTTGATGCTTGTGCAACTGGCGAAGCCTGATTTCTCCAAGGACCCCAGGGCCAAGAGTTTTTCCCAGAAATAAAATGTGGACTAAAAGGTGCTATCTGCCTCTGTGGAATTGCTTGGGGTATAGTCTGTTTCGCTGGTGCAAAGGGACCTTTCAAAGGTATCTGCGTCCTTGCTGGTATCGTTAGAAGCCTGTGCTGTACTTTAGGTGAATATGGCGGTCTTGGCATGTTACTGGAATAATATGGTCGACTTGGCGACTGGCCCTTAGTTAACGTAGCCATTTGAGTAGATGACATTTGTTTTTGCCATGGCGATGATGCTGGAACATGGGGGACATGCTTGGGCTGTTCCAGCAAGGCCATCTTATCTGCGAGTGATTGTTGTTGATGTTGTTGCCTCTGAGAAGATATTAGTACTTCTGGCTTGGGTCCTCGAAACAGAGGTTTCACATTACTAGGTCTCCGCATCGGTTGCATAACGTTAATTCTCTGTTTCTGAACCAAAGGTTTCTGAACTAGAGGCAACTGTTCACTTGGAACAACATAGGCATTTTGAAAGCCTCCTGCAGTTCTGTTTCGTCCAGATGCTCCATTGAAAAAGTTAAGCGACTTCATTGTTCCCGATATTGGTTGACCATTTGAACCAACCGGCGACGCAGGGAAATAAGGCCTTTGAAAACGTGCAGGGGGTCCCGTTCTTGTGTTTTCTAGGGGTATATGCCAAACAATTGGCGTATGGAACTGTTCAGCACTGTTAATCCTACCCCAAGAAACGTTTGGCTGAATTATCTTTGTTCCTTGATTTTGATATTGTCTCGCGGGTCCCTTGTGACTCGTTAGAGCACTAAATCGTTGCCCAACATTATTTTGGCTCAGAGGAACTCGTTGCGCTCCAGCGGTAGTCAGGTGATTCAGTATACCAGAAGGATGATTGGCATTCACCTTTTGCATTGTGACTGGATTCTCATGCCGAAGTGAAGCTTGGGCTGTAAATGATGGGACAGTGCCAGGAGGATGATATGCATTCAGTGGTTGCGTAATTGGTGGTACACCATGCCTAATAGCCGCCTGCTGCATACTTCCTGGAGTGCTATACTTGATCGAAGCTTGTGTCACAATAGGTGCAGCTAAGCTAGGTGGATGATCTGCCCAGAAATTGGCAGACCACAGCTGCGGGTTTAGCCTGGAGGTTCCAGCCATTGGTTTATTGTTTGTGTATGCTACACCAGGTCTATAAAGCGTTTGTTGTTTGTTCTGTCTTGAAGGCGCTGAATAGCCTTGAGGTGGTCGATAAAGCGCAGAAGGATGTAAGCCGGAACGATTTGGTTCTTCGGCAGTTAAACTAGCGAGGATTTGCTGTAAGTTACCGGCGACATAGTCCATAGTAGCTGGCTTCCCCTGATAGGCCAGTCCCAGAGAAGTTATACTCTGAGGAACAGCCGGATGAGCTTGTTGCAGAGCAATAGGTCCATTGTATCGTTGCCCATTTAAAGGCGGAGTCATAATACTGGCAGGGCCTCTTGTTGTTGAGGACTCCTCTGTCATCTTCTTAGGTTTGTTAGCTAAAAAAGAGAGGAAACTACAATTATAATCCCCTGAAAAGTAAATTTCAGGTTTTCTTAACACCAACAAAGAACTAACGTAAAGAGGCCACTTTTGATTTGAGGTATTAGAAAAAACTTAAAGTCCGGGATTTGATACCGCGACAAAGGCAGGTGCGGTATCTTAAGCAAATTTGTCCAATCTGAAAGTTTGAGGCTCTGCTTCCTGCCCAATTTCACAAAGTCCTCATTCCATGACATTCCATTTCAGACTGACATAACGGTTATTTTGGAGGTTCTCAACACTAACCCAAAGAAATTCAGTGTTATCTTTATATATTGGGAAACCCTTAGACTAGAAACTAAGTTCTTTTTGAGTCACTACATATTTCAGTTAACGTGCTTCAAAATTTGTTCTTCTTGTTGTTGTCTACCGCGCTCTGCGAATGTTTGATAAAACTCGCACAAAGATGTATTAATAGTCAGTGTCTCCAAGGAAATGGTTACTGGCTAATTTCGCAATTTCTGAGCTAAAGCAAGATTTACATTGTCAGCAGTACTTGTGTAAATGAATTAGAGAAAAGTATGTATGGTTGCATCAGCGGAGAAAGTTGAATCGTATTTAATAGGGGCTTTCCACTAACATTTATGTCCATTAAAATACTTGAAATATCGCAAGAGTATTGTCGTTAACAAACGTACTGAAATAGACGCGGCAGTGCCTCATTAAAACGAGAATTTCCAGGCGTGGCAGCTCGCAAGGGAATATATAGAACTCATCTATCATTCCTCTCAATAGGCGATTTCCAAATGGATGCTTGTGTCGTCCTGCGGAGATCAACATAAAAGGGAAACATTTGGTACATCTGTTTAAGAATTAAATATGGCCAACCCGCACCTCAGAAGATGCCCAGCAAAAAGTTTCAAATACCCCTGCAACTTATGACTGATTTTGTCTTCTATCAAGTCCTTATCTTTTTAAAATGAAAATCATTACTTTGGCTGGTAACTCCTTGCCGAGTACGTTTGGAATATTGTTTAGGCAACTTCAGTTAGTTTTACTTGGCATTTCGTTATCTCACAATTTCATACCTATTCCCGCCTTGCCTCCCCAATCCAGAGACAACAGTCCTTGTCCTTTGACTTCCTCTCGCATATCTCCATTGACGAAAACCTGAAGAAAGAAACGCAAAAGTTGTGGGGCGGGGATGGGTCATGACAGATGCGGACCGGCCTTTAGATTTAGAGATCTTGAGTGACGCCCTGGCCCACGTGCTTGTGCTATGATTTCGCAAAGAAAATCTTGCTCTGTTTATACGTCTAGTCTTTGTGCTGCTAGGTGACACGTGTCTCATATACAAATATTAGCGTGTCACAGATTTATTGCTGGAGAAATCTCGCATTAAAAATGTTGCACAGACTTTGTGGCATTTTACTCTGTTAAGACGTTTCTGGAGTAGGGGTTCGGTCATTGCGATTCTGCAAATATATTGTGTGAACTACAAAGCAGTAAGACATAGTGTAGTTTCTGGTGGAATTCTTCGGTATGTAGTTTATTCCATCAAAAACACTTTTAAACTAACCAGCCCTGTTTAATCTCGCGGACTACCTAATTAAGGTAAATTTTTTTTTCTCTCTGAAAATTTCTTGAAATTTGAATACACAAATAAACTTCAGCTTGTCATACAGTGCTCGTATATATATAGGTCACCCATGGCCCCATAAACTCACAGTTTGAATGGGTCGCATGAATGTACGAGTCAAAAATCCGGACTAAGGACTTATATAAAGGTATTATGACCTGCAGATCTACAGAGGGGTAATGATGTCTCTCTGGGGACTGAGACCTAGCTGCAACCCAGCAGATGGGAGGAAATTGTGACATCCTTTACAATACTAATATTTTTTTTTTTCAGGGATAACCTCGTTACCCCCAAATCATTGTTGAGTTATTGTTTTCTTTTGCTTTCGGAGCATAAATTAAGGTTCACAATACATATGGTGGGATTCGTCTTGCGATCACACTTACTCTTGCTCGCTGTTTGTTTGCACTGTACGTGGCGGTAATCTGTGTCCATTCACCTTCCCTTATGGTAGGCCGAGTGAGCAGACTAAATATGGTATCATGATTTTCGTTTCTGTGGAACCAGCGCACTTTTCCATTTTCAATTTCAAAATGATACTGCCCATCTTTGTGCTTCGAATGGCTTCCCACTGTGTCAACAAAGAGACTCTAAGAGTAGATTTTTTTTGTGGTATATAGGAGGATAGTACACATGGTTAGCGCCAGTTTGTTGCGGTTAGGTTTTAGTCAATGATTTAGAATTATGTACAGATGATGTAAATATTAGCCAGAAGCAAACGGCAGTTGAAACACAACTTTATAATTAGAATACAAAACCAATTGTAAATTATCCTGATTCTAATAAAGTTACTAACTGTGCAACGTCTAATAGCTATTGATTATTAATGAGCTAAAAGCTAAAAGTACTAACTAATAGCTAATTCTTAAGTACAGCAGTTCAACATGTCATAAAAATACAATTTTCTCAACAGCGATTGTTACCAGATAACATAGACATGACGTGACGTTTTTATTATTATTTTTTTTATTACAACAGTATATCCAAGTTACCCGTTACAAATATCGTTGACAGTGTTATCTAACGTGACGTACGTTTTGACAGCACTAAGCTATTCGCCTCAGTAGTTAATTAAAGCATGTAACAAACATTTCCTTTACAACAAAGTGAACATCCTATGAGGTTGAGATTAACGTCCACAATTTTGTTTATTTGGTATAAAAAATACATCTCTGAAGGAATCAACATTATCAGAGATGCCCATTCACCTTTTTAGAACTAACACATATTTTTAAGAGAATTAGTAAGGTCAATTGCTTATTGTTGAGCGTGTGAATTTTTCATTGAGTCAGCCAAAGGCTTTGTAGTGACAACAAACCCTTGAACCCAACTGAGACACCGAGCTAGGTTAGACCCTGTGTGGAACTTAAAGGGTTCAAAATCCAAATGGCGTTTTCTCAAGCCACAAGGTAATCGTTATTAATGACTTACCATGCAAGCACCACCTTTACATTTATCAACTGACGACACTTCGATGACCAGAACACGACCATCAACGCGCATGGAATAACTGTTGCATGGCGACTTCAAGTGACAGTAAGTTTAATGATCTAACGCTTTTTATGCTGTCTTCGTCCACCTGTATGTGTTTTAGAGGTTTTAGCATTTAACTCTAATCGTAACACTATACTGTTGTATCTTAGCAAATTATATCGCTGTTTCTGTTGTGCCATAATTTTGCATCAAATTAACTTGGGCCAGTCACTTTTTCTCGAGAAGAGGCGCGTTGTTAAAGGTCTACAATAGGCGCGGAAAAAATAGTGATAATAAATGAATTCACTCCCTAGAGACACAATTAAGGGGCAAATCGAAGTACATAGTTGATGGCTGATAGAGTTCCGGGTAATCATAAAGAGGGGCTCAAGATAAGTAGCATCTTTTTATGACAAGTCCTTCATAACTTCTTGTTACAAGCCGCAAAATTTTAATAGTCCATCGAGATAAAGCCATAATTTATTGACGATTAAAGGGGTTGTTATCAAACTAACAATTTTATCCATTCTTACTTCTTGCAAAATGCATACCACTCGTTATTTTATTCACGATTTCATAGGTATCTTATTTTACCTTCTTTTTTTAATTTGCGCGAGCAGATCGCGAACATTAGGACCACGAGACCATCGGCCAGAGTTCCATACGGGCCATCCAGCGGACCTCTGAGGACAAAGTATTTCTCGCCGACAACTTATCTGCAGGCACAAGAGCAACGCAGAAGGATACTTCCACAACTAAAGCAAGCAAAACAACCACTGGGCGATGAAAGAGAACTTGCCAGGGCCCTAGCCTTACTAGCGCTGCCAAACAGATGAATGGATGCAAGTGTAGAGCAGCAGAGAGCAACTGAAGATCAGCAAATTCGCATTCCATGGGGCATGGGGAAGTGTGTAAGACTCGTTAGACAGTTAAATGGGAACCGCTGAAAGTTTTACTGAAGTTTCCAGAAATAGGTCTACGCTAGGCAGGGACTGTGCAAACATGGAAACAATAAGAACCTTTTCTTTCTTGTTTGTATTCCGCAGTTCGTCTGTATGGTCGCCGGGCTATCTGAAGTATGAATGAGGTAAACAGAAATATCGTAAAAAATTTAAATAAGAAGGCAATTGAAGTTTCGTGGTATAAGGGCAGTTCTTGAGAATATTAGGGCACACGTATACATAGCTTTTTTTATTGTTAGATAGGCTCGCAAACACTGAGTAACCCCGCGTTGGTTCATCAACAGAAATAGCGACAAGGAACTTTATAGTATTTTTTCCATCTTTAAGGGAGTATGCCATGTGGTGAATGTAACTCGTTGAATGATTTAAGGTTGCAACATCACAAACTTAAGGATGTTCTGAGACATTTTTACTGCTAAAACATTCATACTTTCGCGTTGTCCATTTGTTCGTGAAATCCTAATTGTTTTCGACGTCCTTGAAGTATCATGGACATGGCAATTATTGCCATCATCTCTGCGTATCATGAGCGTACTTGCTTCCGTCTCAACATTCCATCTGTTTTTATTTTGATGCAAAAATACAGACACAACAAAGCAACCATATGGAAGGTAATTATTCTTAAGAATGAAAAGGTAGCTATATAGCATACTTTTGATATCAAAAATCTATCTGAGGATCTCAATTTCGGTGGTCATCTTCTACAAAGACAGCGTTCTTGTTTTCAGAATACACCCAAATTAGTGTTTTATTTATATACACGATTCACGACTCCACGTGAGATTTCTTTTCAAATAGTAACCTTGGCAAAGTTGGTGTAATAATTAATACCTACTTTAATTGAAATTTAGAAGTAAAATACATCATTTTTGTATGAAAATTAAGAAACATAATTATAGATTGAGGATCGCATTCAGGCCGAGCATGTAAGCTGTACAAGACGCGTAGTTCGCAAATAAATAATTTTGTTAAGAAACCTGTCTGCGAGTCTCTGTCAACAATTCGGCTATACATACATACATACATACATACATACATAAAACTTTATTTTATCTCGAATTTAAGAGTAGCTTTTATAGCTAATTTCTCCGAGAGAAAACTAACAAATAGGAAAATATGACAACAAAAAATAGACAATAACATTATAAAATACAATTCTGTGAAATATTTACAATTAAAAGCTAAAATGAAATACATCTATTTACTGAATATTTTGAAACGCGATATTAAAATTTAATTTTACAAAATGCTATAAATGTACATTAAGTTAAGGCTCTCTACGTTTCGACAAATTTAGCCAAAAACTTCATCCTACAATGTAACGGCTGAGATATCCAGGCACGGCTTCTTAACACTTGTTGTGCCTGCATACCCGGTACTCCTTTGTATCAGCCCCATTGGAATACCAGTTGGATTTGCCTAAATGTTCTTGAAAAAAGAAGAAAGAAATTTCGTGGTTTTGGACTAGCAGCCCAGATATTTTCTCTCATTAATTCGACTAATTTTTTTTAGTTTTCACCCCAATGTGCTCTTCTCTTATTTGTGATGTCCTCAGCCTAGAAAGCACCGAAGTCAGTGATTATGCTATTATCAAAAGACATCTACCGTCCGAGTTTAACCATTATTATATTTGCACAGTGAGCACTTACAGGGGCAAATTTTGCAACCGAGAAGGAATTGACATCCAGCCTTCGTATGATTGTCGGTTAACTGTATTTTTCTTTACGGACGGTGCCTACTTTTGTTAGTGCGCACACGCTCTGCGCATCACGCAAGCCATGGTTTAAGCGCGCGCGCGCTGGGTTTGACATTGACGCAATCAACTACGCCACCAAGCACACGACTAAAATTAAAGCAAAATTTTCCTACGGTGACCAAATCGATTTTAATGAACCTGTACTTAAACCAGGGAGACCAGAATACCAGCATATTGCTAGCCACTAACGGTTAACGTCTTCCAGCTGAAAATCTGGCTGTTATCTTTCGAAAATTACACTGAAATCCAACTGCAAACATGTACCTGCAGATGGCGTAGTGCGCGCGCAGACACGCAAATGTCTTACTTACTGGGGAGGTGACAGGAAAAAATGTAACGGGCACCGTAAAAGTTTTCAAAAAAAGATCAATAACTTCAAAAAAACGTGTGGTTACCCCTACATTTTTTGTTGCGAAATGGAAGCGGCAAGCCTATTCAACATGTGATTAGTTTCTGGTCGTGAGCAAAAGGTATTTAGACTGTATTTTAGCTGAAGCAGAGGAAGGCTGTCAGAGACGTTAAAAGTGATTTTGCAACGATTTTGTTACCAAAAACGTAACAAAAATGATTTTCATGTTACCATTTGCCATGTAGTTTAAAGATCTTTTTAAATGTGTTTGCCTTTCTGTATGTTAAGGCGAATTCTAAGGAAATCTGTAAAGAAATATCGTTTCCCGCTTTTTTCAAAACAATGCTGATGTCAGCATTTTTGTTGAGATTCAAGGCTAATTATCTCGAAAAAAGGCGTGGCTACCCCTATTTTTCTTTGTGGATTCCAATAGCCCTTGCAAATATCTACTTTTTCCGCGTGGTCCTAACTTGGCGCAAAAACCTTTGTATTTAGTAGGCACCGTCCTTAAGGTAATTCCCTTGAGATTGTTCTACTATCAAACTTTTTTTTTGAAACTTGGCGTAATGAACATTCATGATATGAACATTATAAAAATGCAATAAAATAATAGGGTCATCGTGCTTGTTTACGCGTCAGTAGGTTCTTGAAATGGGGTATTTTTACTGGTTGGGCGTTAAAAGTTCGAATCACCTTCATACGGAATGATATCTTGGTTACTTGAAGGGCAGAAAGTTTTGTCTTGAAACTAAAGCTTCATTTATTGACATAAGCAGTATTGCTTCATTTAAGCCGTTTTTGATTGCTTGGTTGCGGGAATATCGCATCTTTTCGGACAGTTCTGTGGTTAACTTGAAGTCGCCTCGCCTTGGCCAAAATACACCCAGTAGGGAACTATTTTCCCCCCAAAAGTCGTGTTCTACTATCAAACTCTTTTTCCTCTTCAAATATGATCTTCATTAGACTGTTCTTAGCAAATACTGAAAAAAAAAATCGGGGGTCACCGTGCTCGTTTAAGAGAAAAGGCGAATTTATTCCGTTATCAAGCTCAGTTTGAGGAAAATCTCTTACGTTTTGCACGCGCACGCACCCTTGTGTGCGCGCT
>JAHPZR010056193.1:142500-212500 GCA_019787425.1 Platygyra sinensis | reverse complement strand
GAGACAAAATGAAGGAAATGAGTTGCATAATTGCGGATTGGCCACTAGGAATGTCACCATGACCATACATAAGATATTACTTAGTCAAGCAGCTGTCGAATATTTGTCACGCGACCCTAATAAAATCCAGAATCTATTAGTACCTGTTAAAATTAATATGGAACTACTGATTGTTTGAATAATAATCATTGAATCTATTATAGGCCTTCTTCAAGGCGCCAAAAATGGGTTTCCGGCGTCCGGTATGCCCCCCACTCGTAACTCGTCAAAATTCGCGTTATTTTGAACATAACATGCTAGCCCTCGTGAAATTAAAACCATTATTCTCAAGTTAACTTTTAGAAATGGCCAAAACAACTTTAACATTGACATTATTTTTGTTAGCTGCGAAGAAAATGGCTATTATCGTGTCGTTTCGGTAGGACAGCTCAGTCTTTACTGCTGCTCGTACTGCGGGCGCAGCCGCCTTATCCAAAGTTGCTTTTGTGAGTTTTCTAGGTCAAGCCTCCTCTCCATATTGCAGGATCGAGAGCCTGGAAGGAAACACCTCTTAACCGTCGAATTTAGTACATTTCGAGACGGAAAAAGCAATATCCTTAATCGAAGTAGCGAAAAAAAAAATAACTGCAGGCTATGCTTCCTCCTTCCACCAAAAATGTTTAACAAGAATTAAAATAACTCACCTGAATTAAGGCATGGGTCTCACTTATGTTCGGATGTTTTTTTTTTCTAAATTTTGTCTTTTCCCTAAAATATTGGCTTCTAATTGTTTGTTTTTATGTAAAATGATTTTTTTTTCAGACAATTTACTCGACCTAAGTGGTCAGTAGGTTGACCACGCCCTAAATTGAAAGAAATATGATCATTTAAGTTACAAGATCTAAATGCACTAGAAAACTCTCGTTTTTGCGTTCAATACCTTTGCCTTACCTGGTTATATGTCTTTCTAAACGGGGATTTTGAAAATGTTTTATTCTTTTGTCATTATTTACATTTTTTGCCCAGACCCAGTCCCTCTCCAATGGATATACGTGGTAATTGAAACAAGGAGAAAAGTTCTTGAAATCAAAAATAAAAGCTTCTTTCAAATACTTCACCCTATACAAGTTTATAAGCGATAGCTTAAATACATATTAAATTAGACCACCCCCTCCAAAATATAGCGAGACCCTTTCCTTAATTAAAAACAAGCCCTTTCTGATAAAGTGCATCCTGACTTAGCATACGTCGCAATTCCGCAGGGGAGGGGAGACTTCCACTTCGGAAATTTTAAAAAAGAACCCCTACGAGTTACCAACTGATGCTGTTTTTGAGGTGTGGCTTGAATGTCTTTGTACTCTGGAGAGCTACCAATTCTAAAACAACACATTAACTGAAAGTCACATATCGACTCGAAATCTTAAACGGTACCTCGAGCTAGAGGTACCAAATAAGCTCTTTTCAAGAACTTGAAGGTTGCAAATGGCTCCCCTGCTCTTTAAAATGGGAATCCTCCCCCCTTGGGACAATTCCTTAAAAAAATAAAATTTAATTATCCAGTAGATTTTGCCTACTCTCATTTACATTTCAATGACTTTAAAGTGGTCTTTCAGAGTAAGGTTAATTCCTCAGTTAACGGTTCAAGAAGCACGACCTGATCACGTGCAAGTCGGAAGTTCAAGTTGTTGTTTCTAAGTTAAATAAAATAAAATAAATAAAACCATATATATATAGCGCTCAATCCACTAGCTAGTTGTCCATGTCGCTTTACATTAAAAATATATTTTAAAAAGCAAAAGGTTCTACAACATTGTTTGAGCAAAATTGGTGATTTGAGCTGTATCACCTCCTGCATTGTTCTGCCTGGGTTTATCGTGGACACTCTTAATAAAAATATATCTGCATGATGATAGGGAATTAAACTTGCTCTCAGTGAAAGCAAGCAATGCAAAGTTATTTTGAACTGACACTATAAACTTAAGATTAGAAGATTTTTCCTGTAAGACTACCTTTAAGTCCAAATCAACCGCTTCACACAGCCTTGTTCGGGCGTATAATTTTAATATAATCGAACTCTGTCAAAACCATACGTTTATCTTATGCCTAGCACAGGGCGCACACAATCTTGCTTAGTAGGGAGAGTAAATAAAGGAAAGAAAAAAAAATAAAAGTTTACCTTTGTCTCCTGTTGCCATCTCTTAAGCGACCTTACAGAGAAAACCGCTGCTTACAATACTTATAAAGTCCTGCGTAACACTGTAGGGCTAAACTTGTACCTAGACCTTTCCGCGCTTAGCAAGTTGTTTTTGCTTTGTATATAACTTTGACAAGGGAAGCAACTCTTTGGCAAAACATTTTCTAACCCAAATCCCTAATTCGCTCGCGCTTGCGCTTCCCTCCCTCTCTCGCATAGGTTTTTTAACGTAAAAAGTTTTTAAAAAAATCCTTCCTCTTCTCCCAATTGTCATCGCAAAATCTCGCTAAAACGCTTCCGACATGTTGTTTTCGTGCGGAGATTGGGCGACCTCGTAAGCCCAAGAAAAACTGCGAAGAGGGGTAGGTGTTTGTAAAATTTTGTCGTGTCAAAAAACCAGTACAAAATGCAGACTGCAGACTGCAGACTAGGTACAAAATGCAGACTGCAGACTGCAGACCAGGTACAAAATGCAGACTGAGTTTAAAATGCAGAGCGACAAGAAAAACTGCTTTTTTGCGTCAGAAACGAGATAACATTCGATTTCGCAAGCTTCCGTCGGTATTGTCACGCAATAACCTTACAATGTCATCTCCCGTAAGTAACACTATAACTCTGTCTCTATTTTTTTTTTAGAAATGTTATTTTTACCGCATGGTTCGGTACTGGTTTATTTCTAGTTGTGGAAAGATCAAAAGATATAACGCATGTGAAACTTCTCCCAAGCTTAGTGGCGAAAATTTCGGACATTTGCGAATGTAAATGTCAATAGTTTATTTATTGTTTACATGCGAGATTCACGACACTCGTCATTTGCATGCATATGTTTTGTCTAACAATTCTCAAACTGTCCCAAGTATTTTAAATTATGTTTTCCACTAAAACTGTTTGCTCGTTACAAAGTAGTGAATTTGAGTGATTTGGTGGGTTTTGCGTTGACATTTTTACTGCACGTTATAAGAAGGAGTCGAGGGTGGAAAGCTTATTTTCGACGGCCTAGCGCCAAGCAAATTTTCACCCAGAAATTTGACTCGCCCGGCTTCCAAATCGAACACCAGATAAACTGACAGGTTGATGCTTCTTCCCGTGGCATTCAATCGAAGATCCATTTGAAATCCAAGTATTAATCGCCAAATAGTTTTCCAGAAATACAGCTTTCGAAGCGACCAGCATCCGCGGCCAAGATTTCGTGTACTAAGAGCAACAGTCACGCTGTTTGCTCCACGCTGATTGGATGCAAAGTTTAACATCATCCAATCAGCGTGGAGTAACAGCGTGACTGCGGATGAGCTTTCAGAATGTCGTTCGAACGCTAAGTTAACGTGAAATAACTTTCAAGGAGCATTGAAACATCAAACAAGCAGTTTCGTCAGTTTAACGGAGGGGCGTTTCAGTGAACATCAAAACAGCGTGGTACAAAATATCTTGTTGTCAAAAATTAATCATGGCGTGATGCGGTCGCGGTCAATTGCGTCCGTGAATACTCGATGAAAGGTTTTTGCATGGGCGAACAGTTTATTGTGTCGACCTCAGAAAAGTTTTAAAGCTTATTGGCCTTTGGCAAAATACTCTAATCACACGTTTCTGACGTAAAAAAAACGTTTTTCTTGTCAGTCTGCAGTTTGAACTCAGTCTGCAGTCTGCATTTTGTACCTAGTCTGCATTTTGTACCCGGTCTGCAGTCTGCAGTCTGCAGTCTGCAGTCTGCAGTCTGCAGTCTGCAGTCGGCAGTCTGCATTTTGTTCTGACCGTGTCAAAAAAGCATGTGTTGGAGATTGAGCGCGCGCTGGGTGACGTGCTTTAGATTTGTGTAACGATACGATCATGTTGCAAAAAGGGGATTGAGACAAAACTTTGCAAAAGTCTCTAATATTCTCCGACTGCCGCAAAAGTATTCGCAAACAAATTCGGCCAAGTTAGGTTAGCATAGATATGAATTTTTGTTTTCTTTGGGCGATTTTGGAAAAATCTGCCTGCCCCACCCATTTACTACGGCGTCTTTGGCATTTTGGTCCACTGACAAATTTTTCCAAATTTTGCTCGTAAGAGTCGCATTAGGGAAAGCTCCAATTTCGACCCAATTTTTGGTAAAACAAACAGAATTCGCCCTAGTGCGACTCCCCCCGATACGCTCATGGGCGGAAACAAATATGCATGCAGAAACGTCGATATCTTATAGCGATACACAAAAGAGTGAATCCGTTGTTTCGACAGCCAATAAACCACCGTTTGGCACATTTATGAGTAAAACTTTGGACGCTAAAGAGAGCTGGTTTTCAATGAGTTCAAAAAGAAGCAGTCATTTTTGACCGAGCAATATACCAAAAAGGGGGGTTTTAATACACTTCAATGACTTTAAATTGTTCCCTCAGAGAAAGGTCAATTCCTCCGGCAACGGATCATCCAGGGGCAACATTAATTGTACCTTGACTACAAAAGAAAAAGCAATCTTCTGTGAAGGCATATGTTTGTGGAGTTTTATTATAAAATAAAACATTTGCATTTGCCATCACGTAGGATTCTTTCGTTGCTAGTTGCGATAAGAATTGTTCACTGAATTGGTTGGTTGTGTTTACAGAAACAGTTTTACAATGCAAGTGTCACACTGGACGGGAAGTTATTTAGTTTTTCCCATTCATGTCTTGGTTGGTTTTGCTGACGCATTAAGTGACTCCGCCTTATCATCAATTGAACTGTCAAATTCAATTGTTAACTATAAACCCATAAACATTTTTTTTAGAAAATCGTTGACGTATAGAGGAGTCGTTCAAACGAAGAGTTGTGATACCTGACTGAGGCAGAAGGTTTAAACTTTGGTCGATTTAGGTGAGTTGCAAACAACAACCGCCATCATGAAAGAAGTTCAGATTTTTTTTGTTTCTGTTTTGTCCCGTCGTAAGGTTGACAAATCCAAAAAGGAATAGTAGTAGTTTTTGTTTCAAGGGTGTATTTAGAAGAGGGCAAAATGGTAATTTGCAAAGCTATACTGAAACAACAGTAAAAACACGAACCAGCAGTGGCAGGAAAGACAAGTATTTCCTTTTAAGCTCGGCTTTTAGAGCCTGACGTGTCAGTGGGCAGGGTCGTTAGACTCATAATTTTGGCGCACAAGGACAAATGTTCAGTTGGAACAATGATGTCAAACAGTGCGAGTCAAAAAGGTTTTAATCTGAGTAATCTACATAATTACCAAATGTGTGATGGAAGTCAGGGTTTTGTGGAAAATGATTGACACATTTTTTATCGCAACTGTGCTCTAATCATAAAGAACTCACTCGCGCCCACCCCAAGTTTACAACGAACATCGAGATTGGCGCCGAAAAACATACCAGGTAGAGTATTTGCCGAGTATCGGGGTATGGCAGTGAATGAGGAGGGTATTTTGTGAACTGATGGAAATAATTTTCACATTACGGCGAATTCTTCCATTCCATGTAAATGATACGAGTTACCTTTAAGTTTAATTGATCGCTAACATATTTTCAAGACTGCCTGAATTAAAGTTTCTTTTAGTGTAAGCAAACAATGAAAAGTTAATTTAAAGTTACATTACAATGTATAAACTTGAAAGCAGTAGTTAATGATATTTTTTCGCTAACATATTTTCAAGACTGCCTGAATGAAAGTTTCTTTCAGTGTAAGCAAACAATTAAAAGTTTATTTCAAGTGACATTACAAACTTGAAAGCAGTAGCCAATGCTATTTTTTCTTGAGTGTTTTTCTTAATATTTTAAAGCCCGATTGTCGACGAAACGAAATGAAACTCTTTAAAATGCGTTCATAACTGCATACTCAATACTGAGGCCCGGCTTAAGAACGTCGCATTCTACATGTAATAGTCATACTAAAATTGTAAAACATTTGTTAAGATGAGTTTGCCGGTTTAACAGGATAGTTTCAATAAGTCCTACAAATGATAACAGAAAACCCGAATTTTTGTTATTATAAATGTCCTTGAAGAGCGTAGGATGCCTGGTTCCTTCAAAGCCTTGATGTTTTCGGAATCCCATTCCACACTAATGTTGGCCATAGAAATCTGGCTTTGAGATTAAGTCAGCATCTGACCAACAAGTGACCCAGTAGAAAACTAATGCGGAAGACCTGCGGTTTTCTGCTATACCCAAGATACGAGAGAATTTTGACTTGAGTTTTGTGACTTTGAGGTGAGGTTTTCTGTTTGTATTGTTTGGCCTTCTGCTATGCATATGATTTTGAATAATCTTAAACTACACCAGCAGCCCATGACTTAAAAGCAGCGAAAATATTTGTTTGAAAAAAATTCTTTGGCCGCTTCTAAACAAAAGACATGAGCTGGTGATCCAATCAGAAACCAGTACAGTACACAACAATTGGCTCTAAACCTGAGCCCTGGTCTCGTGATACAAGTCAACGGATACAGGGACCAATTGACCAAAAATGCACGTAGATATAAGCTGTAAATCAAGACCGCATGACTGGGTACTACCTGGAGTATGGCAAGCCATTTTGCGCCACGTCGTCGTTGGGCACACGCGCCCACGATTCACTCGTACACGTCAGAGTTCCTTTCAAAAACTTTTGCAAACTAGCCAAACGAGCAGAAACAACAAGAAACCATCAAAAACAGGTTTTGGTTATGATTAAGCATTGTTTAGCAAACTCACAAAACTAACTCGATACCGGAGTAAACAGTTTTCTTGCAGAACTTTTCTCTACAGAATAAATACAAAAGTTTACGCGTATAACCAGCCGGCGAGCGGATTTTATTCATTCACAGCGCGAAACTAAAGAAATTCTCAGCCATGAAAACACACCTTTCCCATTAAATCGGGGTATAAAAGTACATAGAAGAGCCCTGGTTCTTCTTCTCTGCATTATTCCCTGCCATCGCTGTGAAAAATCGGCAAGAGAATCTCGCAACTCTCACCCTTCCCTCACACAACGTGACAACATCCACTCGAGAGCCCAAGACACGTGCGTGGATCAGCACGTATATATGACGTCAGGATGGCGCAATTTGTTCTAAAAATAGAAAAATTGTCCGATATCATGGGTCCAAGCGGATCCCAAGACTTACGGTCTCCGTCCCTGATTGTGCCTTCTGATTATTTTGAGTTCGAGGTACGTTTGTATAGTATAATTAAAGTTCAATTTGTCAAGTTTAGCTACAAGACAAGCATGTTTGATAACCAGCGATTTATTGGATTTTTACACTAATAAAACTAAGCAGTATTTATAAACGAAAGCTTTTGTGCCTTGACGAAACATTACGTGTTGCTTGCATTTCAGACGAACCTCAAACTCACAGCGCGAAACTAAAGAAATTCTCAGCCATGAAAACACACCTTTCCCATTAAATCGGGGTATAAAAGTACATAGAAGAGCCCTGGTTCTTCTTCTCTGCATTATTCCCTGCCATCGCTGTGAAAAATCGGCAAGAGAATCTCGCAACTCTCACCCTTCCCTCACACAACGTGACAACATCCACTCGAGAGCCCAAGACACGTGCGTGGATCAGCACGTATATATGACGTCAGGATGGCGCAATTTGTTCTAAAAATAGAAAAATTGTCCGATATCATGGGTCCAAGCGGATCCCAAGACTTACGGTCTCCGTCCCTGATTGTGCCTTCTGATTATTTTGAGTTCGAGGTACGTTTGTATAGTATAATTAAAGTTCAATTTGTCAAGTTTAGCTACAAGACAAGCATGTTTGATAACCAGCGATTTATTGGATTTTTACACTAATAAAACTAAGCAGTATTTATAAACGAAAGCTTTTGTGCCTTGACGAAACATTACGTGTTGCTTGCATTTCAGACGAACCTCAAACTCATAAAGTATTTTTACTTTTCGTTTGTGATAGATTCTAGAAATATCACAAGCAGCCTTATGCAAATTAATAATATATTTAATAACATTAATAATATATTTAATAACGGGGCTTAATTTTTCTGGAAATTTTTTAGTGCATTAGCTCAGATGTAGCCTAAACCTTTTTTTCAATACAATGTCCCTTAAAACAGTTATGTATACTTGAAGAACAGCGCCGGAGTTATTGAGGATCAAACAAATTTTATGTTTGCCAAACCTCTTTTAATCTTTCATAATGAAAAAATCTCTTTTGATCCTTCACCATGGAAAAAATGCGTGTGCGAACACAGATTTATTCAACAGAAATGGCCAATGAATTGAGGATTGCAGTTGTAGCTTGTCTGGTGCTGTTTATCATGATTGAAGGCGCCAAACCTGTTCTTGCTGCAAGGAACCGCATAGGAACGAGGGTCAAAGCTCTGGAAGACAGGGTAAAGGCACTGGAAGAAACCTGCATCGACAAGTGCAAACGTTAGTATAATTAAAGGAGCCCTGGCAGGATACTTAAGTATATAGTACAGATTTTATTAGCACCCCAAGTGGGGCTTTTCAGTACTAATACTCAGTACTAAATGACAAATCCGACATTAAGATTTAGCAAGAGGGTAGGTTTCTAAACAAACTGTGGTGCCGCGTCGGTGGGAGTATTACATGATAATTGGTTTTATCAACTGGGTTGATAATGTGAATTGGCCACCGTTAAGAGATTTAGAAGCTGACGTTTCGAGCGTTGGCCCTTCGCCGGAGCGAATCAAGGAATTGTGGGTTGTGTGTGGTTTATATACAGAAATATCGAGCTACGCTATCGGTTGGTGCCTGGCAACGTGAAAAACAACAGAATAAATTAGTTGAATGAAAAGCGTTCATTGATACCGATACAGTGCGTAAATCAAAAAAATGTTTGAGGGCTAGAAGACCTTCGCCATTAGGGATGACGGTGTAAAGAGATGTAATATCCATAGTGAAAATAAGTTTGTCTTCGCTCAGGAAATTGAAATCGCGAAAAATCTGGAGTGCGTGATGACTGTCTTTCACATATGACGGTAAAGATCTGACGATAGGTGCCATTATTTTGTCTAAATAGCTATTTACACGATACAAAGAGATATTACATCTCTTTACGCCGTCATCCCCAATGGCGAAGGTCTTCTAGCCCTCAAACATTTTTTAGATTTACGCACTGTTAAGGAACCAAGCTCGGAAACGCTGCTCCGTCTGGCTGAACTAGTTTTAACACTAAACTGTTTTTCATTCGCTGGCAATTATTATAAAAAAATCAATGGTGTGGCCATATATACCAAAATGGGACCCAGCTACGCCAATCTATTCGTAGGCTACATTGAACACCAATTTTCAATCATTACAATGGCCCCAAACCTGACCTCTACCGTCGCTACATTGACAACTGTGTCGGCGCCACCTCCTTTACCAGAGAGGAACTCAATCAATCTATAGCTGCTGTTAATTCGTTTCATCCGGTTCTTAAATATACCTGGGAAATTTCTGACACTTCTTTAGCATTTCTAGATATCAAAGTTTCTGTCGAAGGCAACAGTTTATGTAGCAGTGTGCACTACAAACCCGCAGTTCCTCATAGTTATTTGTTGTATTCATCTTCACATCCATCACATGTCAAGAATTCCATTCCTTATTCTCAGTTTCTTTGACTTCGTCGCCTTTGTAGTGAGGACTCTGATTTTTCCTTAAAATCAGAGGAATGTGCGAGTTTTTCGACAAACGTGGCTATCCTGCCTCGGTTGTTCAAGCCGGCCATCATCGCACCCAACAAATTGATCGGCAGTCAGCACTACAAACGTCTCAGAAAGAGAATAATAATAGAATTTCATTCACTCTCAAATTTCACCCTCACAACCACGCAGTAAAATCCATCATTCTAAAAACTTTAAATTGCTTCAAAATGATCCAGACACTGGTAGAATCTTTTCGCAACCTCCATTAATTTCATTCAAACACGACAAAAACATAGGTGACTTTTTAGTAGGGAGTGCTTTCAAAAAGAGTGAACAACCCGGTACTTTTAAATGCGCACGCGTACATTGTAAAACACGTCCTTTCATTTGCAACGTTGAGAAATTGTCGGGACCCTAGCGATCTATTAAGATCACTGATCATTTTACCTTTACCTCAGTCAATGTCATTTACTGCATAGCTTACAGTCTTTGCAAAAAGGTATATATCGGCGAAACAGGTAGACGACTAGGCGACCGATTCCGGGAACATCTTCGCGACGTTGAGAAAGACGACAAAAACGCGTCTAAACCGGTTGCTAGACACTTCATCTGCCGAATCATTCCAACTAACATATGGCAGTCTGCGGCCTCTCCCCTCATCAAGGAAGCACAGAAAGCCCCGGAACAAAGATTCATTTTTCAAATCGGCACTCTTAATCCTCACGGTATCAATGAACGCTTTTCATTCAACTAATTTATTCTGTTGTTTTTCACGTTGCCAGACACCAACCAATAGCGTAGCTCCTTTTTTCTGTATATAAACCACACACAACCCACAATTCCTCGATTCGCTCCGAGGAAGGGCTAACGCTCGAAACGTCAGCTTCTGAATCTCTTTACGGTGGCCAATTCACATTATCAACCCAGTTGATAAAACCAAATTATTCAATTAACATTTAGCAGTTCAAAAGGGGGCATTATAATTGATTTTAGCACTCTTTCGCAATGTTCAGAAATGCCTTCAAACTGAAGGAAAACTTAAACTGCTATCTATAAACAAGGTCCAAACCAATTGTTTCAACTTTATGGTCTCAGATCACCTTTATTCGAATAGGAATTTTGGATATCCATCGATGGAAATATTTTTGGGGGCCTTGAAGAGCCATTGTCTGTAAATATGGAGAATCAATGCAATTTTACAAGTTCCATCCGCTATCTTAGTTGAGTATGCGCTATTTCGAACTTTCCTAGATTTCACAAAAATGTGAACTCGCAGGAACTTTGAAAGTGTACTTCTGAAGATACTTCACTTAAAGGGTCTTTTTGACGCTACAAAAGAAAATCCGAATTTTTCGACCTGTAATGGGATTCTCCAGATTTACAGACAATGGTTCTTAACTTGTCAAGCTGATATTCTTAAATAATTCTCCTTTATTTAGTAATCCTAAATTGCAAGAGACGCACCACTTAACTGCAGAGCTTAAGATGTATACATGTACAACACCTAAAGAGAACAAACCAACGTGGGTAACTGCAAAATAGTAAAGAAAGACAGCTTTTGATAAAATAAAAGCTAGGTAAAAACACTGTAAATATGGCTGCGTGGTCATTTCTCGACCCTCTTCACGTGATATACATCAGGACATAATGACTTGCCAGGGAGAAGTGTTTGATTTAATACCTGCAAATTGCGTTTCACGCAGTTCAGATAGGACATCAAGATCTAAATCTTTATTTATTATTTCAAGCTTGCAAGTTCGACTTTGAAGATGGAACACTCGGTGGTTGGAAAATGACTGGTACAGTGTTTGACAACAAGCCGACCTATGGTGATAACCCTACGGCTCGTAACAGAGGACAGCCTGCCAAGCAACAAGGTGACTATTGGGTCGGAGGATATGAAGACAGGCATACCCCGGATGATACGCCTGGAGAAGTTCAAGGAGACGGTCCGACAGGAACTCTCACTTCCCCATTCTTTAAGATAACGGGCAGATACATCACGTTCCTGGTAGGAGGAGGGTGCGACGCCAACCTGATTCATGCAGACCTGATCATTGACGGCGTGGTAAGAAATAATGTTGTTAGAGCATTAATTTTTTTTAAGTCAGTCCAGACGGCTCCTGCATTTCTTGGCATGTTGTTCTGGTTTTTGTATCATGAAGCGCTTAAGAGTATTGCTATTCTTCCTGGATGGGATGCCAGTCCATCGCAGAGTACTCCCCAGGTAGGTAAAAAAAAGGCAAAGTGAGAGTTTTCTTGCCAAATAACAAATCTTCTGTTTGGTTCATGTCGCTTAGGCAAAGGCACATAAAACATGCCCGACATGATGTGTAAATGAAAAGTGCAAATAGGCAAACAGTGTTGCCCTTTTCAACAAATTATAGCTAACCGCTAGAAAAGCAAAAAAAAAGCAAGTAGGCTAGGAGTCTCAGTTTATTTAATATCTATACAAACAAATTATTGTTCAATGGATAATTACCTCAATTTCCTGACTCAGTTTTTGTTCCCTTTTTCCGTGCTTTATTTTTACTCTTCCGGTATGTTGGCTGGTTTCAAAATACTTCGTCTTCCTGGAATATCGATGCCCAGATATATCCGAGGATAACTTGCATCGCTTTTCAAATATATGTTCTCTCACTTTTCAGGTGGAGAAGACAGTGACCGGTAAATGCCATGAGACAATGGAAAGAGTGACCTGGGATGTGATGGAGTTCTATGGTCAAAAGGCACAAATCAAACTGGTCGACAACAGCTCTGGTGGGTGGGGTCACATCAACTTTGATGATTTAAAGGGTGACATCACCTGTGCCTGAGCCAAAATTTCGTTACATTCCACCGGTTGCGAAATAGGATAGCAGAGCAGTATAGCATAGCCGGGGAATTGATAGATACTGATGTAGTAAAATAAGCGAGGCTTAAGGGAAGCGTTATCAGTTATACCGTTTAAAGCGCTATATGCTTTTAAGCTCTTTTTATGGGAAATAAACTTGTCTTAAACTTCATCGAACCTAGTGCTATTTTGTGAGTAAATATGAAAGTGTTGTTATCAGATACTGGAAGTTTGTGTTATGAGAAATGCAAGATTGGTAAGAGACAAGCAAGAAATAATTACTCGATCGAGTGATTTGCCTCTTAAACTGAATATCCCGATATTGAGTTCTTGAACTCACTAGTTATTTTCGCCAACATTGTCAGCTGTACATCATTTCTAACTGACGTCATCACCGCCATATTAGATGACCATTATTACTGAATGGAATTCGAACTGATTAGTTTACTCCTGCCATCCGAAATGGCCGCCAGAGTCTGCACTGTATATGTAATTTAAATCTCTCTGGAATGGATGCAAGCTAACCACAACCGGTTAAGCGCTAAATCTTTGGGAAATATACTTACCCTAATCTTCATTGTGAGTGAAAATTAAATATCACTGACAGTCTGCAACATCTCTACCTATAAAAGCATTGGGTTTTACGTGAATGTCTTTTGAAATTATTTCTTACTCGATCTGTGAGAGAGTTGTTGAAAAGTGCCCAGAATATGGTCGAAAATTATAATCACAGGACAGTATAAAAATTATCGTTTTTTCGACCAATTCAGTTCAAGGAGAAAGCGAAAGTAAACAGTGTTTCGCATCTCGACGTTTCGTGCAGCAACATACATCTTCAGAAGTGACGGTTACAAAATACGACAAGATCATAATTTAAAAAGACTGAAACTATAGTTTGTCACGCTCTTTACTGTTGCTGATCATTTGACTTCTACCGGCCATCACAACATCAAATGGGATCATTTCAAGATCCTAGCAAGTGGTCAATGTGATTTACAGTGTAAAATTGATAATACGGCATGTTCTGATCTTGAGTTGCCTGCAGTCACTGACACTGAGTCTGCAACATCTCCATCTATAATCACAGGACAGTATAAAAATTATTGTACGGGGCTTAAAACCCGCCCTTTATTAATTTGCACTGGATGTAGTGTCTTTTGTGCGTTGTTGTCTAGCTAGTTACCAATACCTCGCTTTATATAATTAGTTTTAGTCGTTTTAAATCTTGTCACACTTGAGAGGGATGACTTTACATTCCGGATAGTCAACTTTCCTCATATGGACAGCAATATTCCCGCCAATCCAGCTTACGGTTTTTACATTTCTCAACTGGTGAGATATGCTAGAATTTGCACGTCCAAAGTTGACTTCATAAATAGACTCAGCGGACTTTCATTACGTCTCAGACAACAAGGCTTTGAAAGCAATCTACTTCAGAAATCATTCAATAAATTCTTCAATCGCCATTGTCTTATCGTTGAGAAGTATGGTGCAGCCCTGAGGGAGATGAGATTAGCAATCCAAGCTTGAATTGCACCATGGTATCCTTACATTACTTATTTCTTACTTAGATTTGTTTTGTTTCATGGTACGTGTGCGCGTGCAATTTTATTTTGTGCGCGTACATTATTTACTAACTTAATTGACGTGTGTATTTAGTTCGTTAAATAACGTCTTAACTTTTACTTTGCGTTATTTTCCCCACTTATATATATGCGTTGTCCGTACCTGTGCTCGCATTGTGGGTGGCTCCTCCTTAAATGTTCTGCAATTGGTATAGGATTTAATGGAGCCGAAACTAATTGTGGAATTGTGCACAATTTAGGCATCCTACTGATGAACAGTTACAAACCGTATAACTTTTATTAGGAACTACTATATTTGCAGTCTGTTCACTTTGAATTGTAAATAGTCACATGACTCCCATGGGGCTGATATCCAGAATTCAGGTAGAAAGCGATCAGTAAAGATGAAACTTCGGCGTTTTACACAAGTCTGCATACGGACTTTCAGGGTGGAGTTTTAAGAAAATCGGCCAACCACCAATATTTCCATCGGCAAGTGTTTGCCAGTCTCTCAGGCAAAAGCTCTTTAAAACAATATCGATCATGCGTTCTCTTTTTGCCTATTATGAGCTTGTCGTCTTGTTTAGTTTGATCATATACATTTTAAAGCGGAAACAAGTGCTATTTTGTAATTATTCAGTGAAGCGATGCGATCACTGCAGGTCTAATGCAACCTGCATAAGTAATAAATGTGTCAGCAAATCAGGATTTATCCTCCTTGTACGGTCTTTTAAAGGAACCTGCCAAAAACGTTGTGTGGGATCTGCGATTTATTGTTTGGCTTAACTCTGTAGTAGCACAACGAGCAAGGCAGGAGCAAGTCTGGAAAAAGCAAAGAAAGGATTCATTTAAATGCAATGGGGTAAAGTTACTCAAGGGTAGATTCTTTGAAGTTTAATCAGTGATGTACCGATTTAAGGGTGCGTTTCTTTAAGAAAATCCAAGATTGGATTCTTAAATCCGAAGGAATCCAAAAACGGATTTTGCGTTTCTTTATTAAGGGACTGGTCAAAAAGTATTGAGGGAGGGGGGGTGGTTCATCAGTTTTTCAACTCTTGGTAAGGGGTGGGTCATGCAATTTTCAGCTGCCCATAGGGGTGGGTCATCCTTTTTTTTATGGGAATTGGCACACATTTGACACAATCTACAGCAAAGGTAACTCTTTTTGCACAAATAAAAGCAAGTGACGCACTCAAACGCCAACCCACGATCTGGCATGCGCACAGCCATATCACTAGGTAGTGGCAGCCATAGCCAGCAAAGCACCCCTTTATTAAAGCCCAAGCTCCACACAACACTTGTGGGAGCTGTTGGCTATGCGTAAAGAACTTGACAGACTGTGGGTTGGTGTTGGAGTGTGTCACTTCCTTTATTGTATTATAAAATAAAATCTTTTCAGTTACAAAGGACAAAAACTTTTCAAGCCGGATTTGAAAAAGTACACTTGGCTGGTGTACAAAAAAGAGATGGTAACTTATGTATTGCAAAATCTGTACAAAAGCTAACGGATTGAGCAAGGAGTCCCAGGGCAGAAATATTCAAAATACTGCACTCGGTTGACATGCTGGTATACAAGAACACCAAATGGCCAACTTGTGTCTACATGATTAAAACTATAACACAAACAGTGGTGATGTATTTTTAATCAAGATACGACGGACGAAAACCGAAGAGTTGATATGATTATTGGGTCTACATGCACAAGGATCTGGCTGTAGTGAGTCCTGGGAGTAATATTATTACTCCCAGGACTCACTACAGCCGTTTTCTACATGGATCACTGTTCTACGTGCCTTGACGCCTAGTGTGAAAACTTAAAGGTCAAGTTTTCTTAGAGTTTACAGTCATGACTTAAAGTTGCAAGGGTAATGGAAAACAATATAATTTTGCATTGTCGTTAGCAAATAAATCTAAAACGTGAAGAACATCACAATTTCATCCACAAAATGTTTTTTTTTTCGGATTATGCAACCAAATATGTCATGTCTTATAGGAGGGGGGGGGGGGGGTGGGTCATGTGATTTTCAGCCTCTATTAAGGGGTGGGTCACTCTGTTTTGTTCCAAATAGAAGGGGTGGGTCATCTGTTTTCTGACCACCACATTTCGAAATGCTCCGGCCCACACCCCCTGTACTTTTTGACCAGTCCCTAAACAGATCAATCCAAGATCTTTTGGATCATGGTGCTTCAAAGGTACCGAAGAATCCACTCTGGAAGTGGATTCTTCGGTTCCTTTGACACGCCATGATCCAAAAGATCTTGGATTGATCTGTTTAGTAAAAAAACGCAAAATCCAATTTCGGATTTAAAAATCTAATCTTGGATTTTCTTAAAGAAACGCACCCTAAATGTAAGTCACAAGATCATTTAGATTTTTACTTTCTTTATTCATAAGTTCAGACATACATTTGACTTCAAATCACATCACCAAATCAGTGATCGATTGAACTACAATGATAAAGTTCACTAAGCCAGGGTGCGTCCACCATTCTTCTCTTCAATACATTTTACCTGCCTGTCAAAATAAGGGTAATATTGGTCATCGCATTTGACCAAGAAATGATTTGTTTTCAGTTCTTCCTAAAGGTATAATAAGACTGTGAAGTTAAGATGAAGGGACAAAACTCAAACGAGTAAGCTAAATTATGAACAACGCAAAGGAAGTTCAATTCCTTGGCGTTGTTCATTAATATTTAGCGGTACGCTTCATAACGGAAGAGTTAACATCACTGCTTCCTTGCTTGTTGCCATCTTTACACAATAGAGATCTTGTACTTATACGACGGAGAAAACTTGGAGTATACTTATTAGAAACTGCATTAATATTTTTCTTAAGAAGTTCGAAGTTATCAAGTTATATATTGATTCAGTGTGCCAATCTATATTAACACTTGCTTCTGCTGAATAGAAATTATTAAGAAAAATAGAATAGCGTGAACCGCTGGTCGTAGCGGTTCGCGCTCTCAAAAGTAAACAAAAAGCCCAAAAACTTGGTCATTTAGGGTTTTTGATTTGTGAACGTCTGGAAAATGGGCAAAGGCGCATAATAAATGTGAAGATCAATTATTCTGCTCATAATATCACTATAGGCCTACTGTTTGGCGACATACTCGTCGCTACGTTGCCGTTAAGGTTTCTATTTCCTTACTACTACCGTCAACCTATAGTTCACATTTACAATTGTTTGATAGCCCAGAAAATTTAATTAAAGCAAAAGTAATTAAGATCAGTGCAGGTTATTTTTGATTGATTGATTGATTGATTGACTGATTGGATGATCAATCAAAATCTTCATACATATCAAAGTCATGATCTGTAATCAACTAGCTGAAGTTGTTGAGCCAATTACATGCCTATACACTGCTTACAGCTCAACTTGCATTTGACCTTCATGTAAGCTGGATTCTTGCTGCATTGGCCAAGTTTCGCCCATCCCGGGCAACTTTTATGTGAATCTCTGCATACAGGAACTACCGAAAATTTAACAAAAAGCATTGTTAAGGTTCGCTAAGACTGACTGACTGGCTCACTGACGGAATGGACGGGATGGACAGGCTGACTGACGGGATGGACTGACGGGCTTACGGGATGAAGGGTTGATACGACGAACCGACGGGTTGACGGGTTGACGGGTGCTAACTCATTAATTGAGTGAGTGACTGCAAACAGACTGTTAATTTTAACTAGACAGGAGTCACTAATTGAATGACTACCACTGGTTAAATTGCAAGACTGACTGATGCCGAATTGTTAGAATGAAAAAAATATTGATCGACCCAGTCATGGTCAATTCTTTACAATATTCTAGACCAGATGCCATAAACAACACAATATGATACTATTTAATGGTCTAAGCATAGAAAGGATATTCATCCATATTTATTCACAGTTGAAAACAGCCGTTCCAATTTTCCGAGTAACATCGACTGCCAAAAAAAAAAAAACAAAAGAAAAAAGAAAACAAAAACAAAAACAAAACAACAACAGAATCTTTGTGTACTTACCACAGACGCCGCAGCTTGCTGGACAGTTAACTTTCATGAAGACCGTATTCTTCTGACACTCGCCATGGTAAGCATAGGCTGGGCACTGGGCTTTGTGTTTACTGTTATCCTGACAACTAGGATTAGGGAGAGTGACTCCTGCAACAGTTATAGAATATTTAAAATTAAAAATACTTAGATGTTTTGAGAAACACACCCATGCTGGTGCTGAGTGGAATGCTTTTTGACTAGTTAGCATGAACGATTCATTTTTCTTTAACTAAAGTTCAGTTCTGAACATTTAAAGAATATAGCACTTTTCCAAGCAATTTGATACCGATATTATAGACAGCTTTTGTGAGATATGGTTTTCGGATTACCGGCGCTTTTACCACCCGGCCCGGAAATTCTGCAATTTTGGAAAGCCAATATCTTCTTCAGTATTACAACGGAAGATCTAAGCATTTCGCTAACTAATAAGTCTCACTAAAGCTCTTAAAATGACTTGAATGAAAGTAAATGTAATTCATTTTGTAACGCAAAGGAAATTTTCCATGTATTATTTTAATTTCATGTTTACAATTAGGACATCTACACAATGGAAGTACCGCATTAAGATACACCAATCACTGAAAGTCTAGAGGGTGAAAATAGGATGGAACCGAAGGAAGGGGGATTGAAAAAAACCCTAATATATACGTGCTAACGGTGCTTACCACAAGTGTTACAGCTTTTTAATCAGTTAACTTTTATGAAGCTCGGGTTCTTCTGACACTCGCCGTTTTTAGCCCAACCCGGGCAATGGACTTTGTGCTTACTGTTGTCCTCACAACTAGAGATGATTCCTGCAGTGAGACATAAGCTAAGAGTTTCAAATTATTTTGAGAAACATTATCCCATATTGGTATCATAAGGGAACCGTCTCTGATTCATCAACGGAAAATCAGCTCAGAACATATATAATACGTATTGAAAGGGCTTGACATAATAAACCGTTCCAAGAAATTTGGCCCCCATGTGTTGCACAGTTGTTTTGTGTATGACGCAGTTTAAAAATAAATGAAAAAAAGTCATGAGCTTTTTGCCAACTAAAAAGTTTGCAAAATTTAAAGCCAACAACTAATATAGTGTTACACCCACGGAACGAAATATTACTGGGCTTCACAAGTTGGTAATTGCATAAAAAAGACGTCATTTCTACGCAAAGTTGTGTACTATTCAGACAAAGTGTCAACATTGACGTCAAAAAGGGAATTTCCCACACAAAGTGAGACCATGGCGCCACAAGGCCGGCCAAGTCCAGGAGGCGACACCAATTTATCTTTTGCACTGAAACAATATGATAACAAACTACTTTCCAGTACATTTTGCTTGTCATTGACTTTCCCAGTCTCCACTGCCTTTGTTCTGAATGAATAAATACGGCATGGCATAGCTGGTTTCAGCCCACATTTTAAGTCCTGGATAAAACTACATTATCTGAGATTTTGGAAACGTTTTCTATTGTAAATATTTTTTTTTCAGAACAAATAAACCTTTTTATTTATTTTTTTTACCCTGGCAAACCTTGCAGCTTTTCTTACAGTGTCGTTTCATCCAGACTTCGTTAGCAGTGCATTCTCCTTTAGCCGCCCAGATGTGGCATGTGTGATAGTCATCTTGGCAATCTGATTAAAGATGAAAAAAAAAGAAAAGGAAATGACGAAAAATAAGATAACAGATGATGCATGGTAGACCTCAAGACTTACCTGGACGACAATACCCTTGTTTGGAAATCCTAGACGTCATAGAAAAGAGACTTCGAAACCCATCACAATGATTACGAGTTTTTAAAATTGCCTTAGGTACCGGCTATTACAATGGTCAACTCACATGTTTAAGCCAACAGAGTACAGTAAACACCCGCGTATATAAGAACAAATGGATTAAGCACACCAGGCTGAAATTTGGCCAATAAAGCGCCTTTTTCATAAGAACAAGGTCAGCCTGAAAATTGTAACATGTTCTTATAATATGAAAAAAAAGTGTCATTATTAAAAAGAAATGTAAGTTTATGTTTGCAGTAAAATAACTACATCAACTGTCAAGTTGAAAGAATTGCACTACAGTTTATTCCTGTCATGGTTCATAGTCTTTTATTTGAAGCTTACAAATTGGCTTATTTTCTTCTTTTACTTTTTTCTCCCTGCACAACTCGCCTCGACTAGCTTACGCTGTATGCAAGTTATACTCTATTAACTATGGTTGTACATGTTCTTTCAATTGTTAATTATTAATAAAGTTTATTTGTTGTTGTTGTCTTACTTTGGTATTGAGTACTTTTTTCTGAAAAAAATTATTAACCTCTTACTAACTGAGCGCGAGGGGAGCACTGGGGAATATTGGCCCAAGGTCGTGGCACTACTATACGGACCGAACGAAGCGAGGTCCGTACAAAAACGACCGAGGGCCAATACTCCCCAGTACGGCTCGAGCTAGCTACGGTTAGTTGGATTTGCCGGCTCTCGATAACAAAAAATACACAGTCGATTACCGTAATTCTGACCAAGGAAGAACCAATCAGAACGCTCGGATTTACCTTGCCGTATAATAAATAGTTGTTCTGAAGAGTGAGAATAAAAATTTGTCACATCAATGTTGTAAACTACTTGGATAGAAATTGAATAAATACTGTAAATAATTTTATTGCTGCATCATGTTTTTGCAGTAGGTGTGCTGTGCTGACAGTCAGTTGAATTTATGTTCATACCTCTAGCAACATGTTTTGGATCGTATAATTAAATAAAAATTTAGAACATTTTAAAAACATTTTGAGGGTGATTTGTCACTAAGCACCCGATAAATAAGAACTTAATTAGCCTGACCTCCGAAATCACGAGTTCTTATATGCGGGTGCTTACTGTACCTTTTATTACATGCGAGTCAAATGTAACTAAGGCGACTTGTTTCCATGAAATTTCTGGTTGCTTGGTTATATTCATTACCTGACCAAAACGACGTACATTAATGGAGGAGGAACGAGTACAGATAACGCAGAGATTTGATTGGTTGATAGTATGGCCATTTCCGCTTAATAGTGTGTAACAGCAAAAAATGGACGGTAAAAAAAAGATACCGTTACACTGAACACGAGGACTTTTTCTGGTTTTGTTTTCAAAAAATGGCGGTAAGATTCCTGGAAATTTTCGGTGAAGAAATGCAAAAGCTTAAATTAAATTAATTACGGAGTGGCTCGGCTGTTATTTAGTATAAAACTTAAAGAGGTGGTCTATCTCGAGAACCACACGTGTGGAAGGCTCCTAATTTAGCTATGGTGAAAGACTGCCTAAAGTAATTTCAGTTAATAGTGCTGTTGCCATAGCAACTAATCACGTGATCAAAAACAGGCCACTTCCGGTTTAAGTTTTAAGGCCTATGCAGACAGGGAAGAACAGTGTTTTATCAAATATTTATTGCGTAGTCCTACTACTTACCCAAAAACCTTACCCAATGTAATTGGAATGCATGTCTAAGTCACGTGACTAATTGACTGTCAATAATGCAACTTTATATATACTAAGTAAAGAGACTTGCAGCATGATTTGACAACCGTTCCAATTACATTGGGCATGGTTCTTGGGTAGGTAGATAAAATACAGGAAAAAAATTTTGTTAAAGCAATGCATTTCTCTGTCTGCCGAAGCCTTCAAAATTAAACCGGAAGTGGCTTGCTATTTCGTCACGTGATTGGTTGCTATAACAACAGCACTACTAACTGAAATTACTTTGGGCAGTCTTTCACCATGGCTAACTAAGAAGTCTTCCGCACGTATGATTCTTGAGATAGACCACCCCTTAAGTTTTACATTAAATAACGACTGACCCACTCCTTAATACACCTGCATGAGAAAACACATGCAGTTTGGCGCCTGAAGCTTCAGCAAATCTACTAGCTGTAGGACAATGTTCGACCAGCAGTTCTAATCACTTCAAACCAAGTTTCTACTTAGCGAATGTGGCAGAATTCACCGGTATGCCGTCGTCCAAGTACAGCATGGCAACAAAATTCTCTCGGCGCCATTTTAAATTTTTAACAGTTCAGTGTGTTTAAAAAACACCAGCAACTTAAGAAAGTCCCCGTCCCAAAAACCAAGGAAACGAATAATCATCTGGCTCTGATGAGTCTATCGACTCAGCTTAAAAACCTTGAATCACTCGTATGATTACAGACCGAACTGGACTCCACTCAATACTATTACCATTACTAACAACGTAGGTAATAGCACCTTGGAGAGGGGAGGAGAGGAGGGAAGAGGAGAAAACTGAATTTTCTTGATACTGCATATAAGTACAAATTCACCTCTACCGATTATTAACATAATCACTTACTACATAAGCCATCGTCAATGTACACGTCGTCAATGGCAATATCTGAGTATCCTCGCTGACCAATTATCCCTTGAATCGTGAGCTATAAGCAAAGAGAAGGAAAAAAAAAACAGAATCCAATTTGGACAGTTTTAAGGCCTAATGTTGAAAGGCAGAAGGCAATTATTGCTGTTTTCGAATGAACATTTGTAACTAGAATGGCAGAAACTGTGTCTAGTTTGGAGACCATAATTCCTGCATATATGACCAGAAATTTAGTAATCAATATTTAATGAACGTGTAAGCTGCTATTTTAGCGCTTGCTAGCCTTGTCTTCGTCGATGTAATTTATTGTTGCTTTTGTTGTCTTTGCCTTTATGCTCTTTACATAACTTTCATAGTATCATTAAACTCCATAAGGCAACGGACAGTATAACGAGCAGTGCTTCAGTAAACAAGAAATTATGCTGCGTCCTTACCTGGTACCGAAATCCCACATCAACATTGATGTTGCCACTACCCTTTTTCCAACCATTCCTTTGCTTCCCTTTTCGTAGAAAATTAACCAGCTTACACCATTTGATTGTTCCAGCTTGATTGCCAGGGTGCCCATGGTTTTACCGTACATGGTGTAGTAAAACTTCAGACATTGTCCTCCAATTTTTTGCTGTTATCCACGGACTCACTAAGTCAGCTCTTTCTCCAGGTTTTGTGTACGAAGATTCCACGTAAAGGTAATGCCCTTGGAAATATTTATAGTCAAGGACTTAATATAATTTCCCCACATTTCAGTTATTAACGAAGGATTTTCTCACGCGATGCTGCAAAACAGTCCCAAATTTTGCTTTATCTCATGTCTCCTGGTTTTGTTTTACTTCAGATCCGAGTGTTTCCTCAACCTAAATATTCAGAAACTAGCATGCCAGGGTGATGAATACAACCAATGTCGCGACCGGAAGCCTTATTCATTAAAATCTCATCGCTTTGTATCGAGTAAGTTATTACTTAAGTTTTGGTTTATGAAGTAATATATCAAACACAAGAGATAGTGTTTCATCGGAACATCCGAAAACCGAGGAGAGAGAGTTGAAAATACGACGTGCAACGGAGTATTTTTGACGAAATTCGAGGTGTTGAGATAGCCCATGAAACACTGTCTTGAGTGTTTGAGATATCTTCTCAATCGAAACAAAAGCTAAGGAGTAAGCGGAGAACTAAAATCGTCACAATCTATGCTAATTAAGACCGGGTATCCAAACCTCCTTCATAGTGGTAACTGTCTTTGTTTTAACTTGATTAATTATAAATGAGTTAGAGAAACTCCATTGAAAACAGCTCTATTCTTTACCTGACCCGGTTGTGTGATCTCTACTGGGTCCTGTGTCGATAGTTTGCATATGGCCACTGTTAAATTTCCAGTTTACGTTATCTATGTAAGAATTCTTCCACATCCCAAGACGAGAATTTTCAAAGTCCACGTCGTCCTCGTCTGTTGGAAAAGAGAATATGGTCGTAAGATCATAAACCAAATTCTAAAATTCTCCTGAAGAGTATGAAGTGAAAATTCTCAAACTCTAGTAGAACACCTTATTGCATAGTTGAGAAAAACTTCTTATGATAAGCTGATAACAGTCAAATTTATCGTCAGATTTTTATATTGTACTAAAATGCAAATTAACACATGTGCATTCGTAAAGTTTCTGTCATATGATATGTCATAAATAGCCTGATGAATGTTCCAGCAATTAAGGATTTACCATGCTCGTCATATGCATATTTGAAAATTCTTTGAAATTGCGATCGTCAAAAGGCTCAAATGTGGTATACATTCCTAATTGGGCTCGCATTCATAGCATTCGCTATCCTAATCCCAATTTCTAAAAGTATCTTGATACTATTTGTTTACTTGTACTTAATGATGAGAAGCATTTATGAAATAATTCATATTTGAACTGCGGTAGTAGATGAAAGTAAAGAATGATCATCGCAGTTAATTTTCCAATTAAAGCAATTGGAAAGAAAAAGCCTGAAAAAAAAAAAAAACAAAAAACAAAAAAAAAAAACAAAACAAAATTGAAGCCCTGAAATTTTTTCAGGCTTCTTCTTTCCAATTGCTAAATTGGAAAATTGACTGCGATGATCTTACTTGTACTTAGTTGTGGTTCAGGGCAGAAAGTCTTACAAGGGTAGACTTAATTCCGCGAGTTTAAAGTTCGGCTCCTTTAAGAAAGATTTATGTACAAAATAGGAAAGATTCCACACTCACCAAGATTGCACCTTTTTAAGATACACATTTTGTTGTCGTATCCACTGCCAGGGCAAGGTTTCCCGTTGTGACCGAGTGGCGGATTGTTACACATAGGGACTCGTCTTCTAACGCCATCATTACATGTTTTGCTGCAGGAGCCCCAGTCCGACCAGTGACCCCAATTACCATCGATAGGGGCTGTTAGGTAAGCACCCGGTTTCTGTAGCATGAAGCGACTAGGAGTATTTCTACTCCCCCCTGGATGGGATGCTAGTACATCGCAGGGTTACCTCCAGCAGTAAATTCGCCGGTACTCATTTATACACGTGGGTGAAGAGAGGCGCTGTGAGTGTAAAGTGTCTTGCCTAAGAACACAACGCAGTGCCCTGGCCGAGGCTCGAACCCGGACCGTTCGGTCCGGAGTCCAGCGCACTAACCATTAGCCACCGCGCCACCCACAGGCTCATTATATCTTGCTCAAAATTCCTTTTGAACAGTTGCAGAGTAACTTACTGTGTCACTGATTCTCTGATTCTCTGCTAAGACGAGCACTGGAGATAAACACAAGAACATTATCCAGCAATCGTGTCCAGTTGCCATACATTGAACGAATGTCCAATTCACCGTTTTGCAGATGAACCTTAAACAGAGAATCAAACAAGATGTAGAGACAAGTAAACCTGAAAATCCCAAAGCGTGCACATGAGTAAGCAACCTCATGATGAGAGCAAGGTACACCTTGGTAGAGTGCTACTTTGTTTTAACATTAACTCAGAATAGTACTTCCGACAGACTGAGTAGAACCTCGGTGAAAAAAGCGTAACAAGCAGGCTTGAGGCTTCGAATATGTACTTCTGATTTCGTGAGAAATGATGAGAAAAATAAAACTTTTACAGTAAACGTGAGCCATCATGATATATAGAATTAGAACGGCTTGGTACAACATGGTCAAGATGATCTTTAGGGAGTAAAAATAATAGCACATTCAACTCGTTTTGGAGTGGATTTGAAACTCTTTGCTTTTTTTCTAGGTGTTTTATCCAAAAAAAAAGTCAAATGGTCCATTAATTATCTTTTGGAATGTATACTTCTGTCGTGAATTGCAGTAAACCATGCAACAGCCAGACACTGGTTACGGAAGGAAAAAAAGAGAATCTTTAAGAACATTTACATCAACTCATTTCTAACCTTTCTGCTCTTCTGTTTCCTTGACTTTTGGCAACTCCACATGGATGAATTTTAACCTGGCCCCTGGTAAACCAATGGCGACAAGAGGATTGTCCAGACAGGCTCCTAAGCAGTAGGGTCGCTCTTCAACGTCTAGCACACTGAGCAGATGACCAGTCTTAACGTTTAACAATCGAAGCAAGTTGTCTTCACTGCAGCAGACTAGTGTGTCGCAATTACCTGTAAACTTACAGTCAATAATGTCTTTGTGTTCTTTAAGCATGGTGTTGCAGGTTTCACCTGTGTTAGCATCAAGAATGTGTATACCATAGCATAAATCGAAGGTGTGCCACGTAACAATCAACTCTTCTTCAGCGGATAAGATGAATCCTGGCCTCAAAAGAAGTTCCTCTGTGTACCGCTTGGCGCTTCTTTGCCATACACATTCCAGTACGTTATTGTTTCTTAAACTAACTGTTAACTCTTCTTCATCACAATATTGGTTGGATATCAGGGTCTTTATGGTGCAGACTAGCAGCTGGTTCTGACGGTTGAGTGAAACAAACACCACTTCAGTTTTTTCATGGCAAATTGTTGTCTTAACAGATGAAATGCACTCCCCACTGGTAACATTAATAATGTCCACATCAAGCATTCGATGAAGCTCAAACGTTGAAGAATATAAATAATTAATGAATGCAAAGACATGACTGTCATCTACCGAAACCTCTGAATCTGATGAATTGTTAAATTCTAACGAATCATCTACATTAACAGCGCCATCAAAATCTGTAGAATCGTCTAGTTCCACAGAATCTTCTGTTGTTAACTTCGAGGAGTCCTGTTCTTCCGATAAATGAAGGGAATCAGTCAATTGAATTAGTAAATCCGATCTCATTTCATCAAGGGTTAATCTACGACGAGGCATCTGACAGGCTAGTACCTCATCTGATATACGAGTAAACCTCTCAGTCCCTCTTACCCTGTCAAGAGGTCGGATACACTCGTTCAGCTCAAAATCCCACAGCTCGGGTACTTGATCTCTTAAACAAAGTACAACACCTTCCTTCATGGGGACAAGAGATAGTGATAGGGAATTAAATCTCCTTTCCATTACGATTTCGAGAGTAGACATTCGGAATAACGTCACTTGAACGTGTCTGTTACTCCATGACGTTTCATTTAAACTAATGGAATAAATAGCATCAGCTTCAGAAGAAAACACAATTTCTTCGACCATGTGTCTGGTTGAGGCAAAAGACACTTCATCTAGCAAGTCGACATTAACTGCCACGACGTGCTTAAAAGATGGGCTGCCAACTAATGTAGTTTCTTTTTTCAACTTCTTGTAGAATCCTGCCTGTAAGGATGGAAACACCCTGCTAACACAGCTAGAAAGCAAACCCTCGAAAATTAGCTTTTCTATCGTCAGTCTCGTTGGCTCTATGGGCCAAAAGAAGAAGTCCGTGCTTTCAGGTAACCATGGAAGTTCATCTGATGAAGTAAACGAGAGAGTAAATGATGGTTCAGTATCGGATATCCAGCCATCATATCGATCCATGCTATAATGAAGGTAGCCACAAACAAGGGCCTCGTTGTCTAGGGAGAAGTGCATCAAACCACACGGTTCATTTTCATATTCACACTTGAACAGGCACTCTGTACGCCATTTCTCCACATCAACAAGGTAGACAGCACAAGTCACATCACCAAAAGCGATCTGTGACCCATCTTGGGAGATTGCGAAAGATGAAATCTGTTCATTCCCTGCTATGACCTTAAGCTCTTCACCATTTTCCATACTCCACAAAACTACTCTCCTAGGATCAGCATAACAATCTGTTAAAATTGTTCTTTTGTCTCTAGGAAACGCACAATGTGAAAATGTGCAGTTACTCTTGGGAAAAAGATCATGACAGTCTCCTTTAATAGTGTAAACACTTCTGAGAGTTCCTGGAAGAACATTTTTGCCATTTGGGTGGAAGACGACAGACCGATAATAAGTCAAAAGGTTATAAGATATTCCACGATACGCACCTCCATCAACAGCATCGCTGTCATGGCTACCAAAGAAAGATGCTTTTTCGTACTTTCTCTTAATCAGTGAGGGTCGAATCCATTCTATGTTACCAGTCTCCAGAGACCACAAATGAATCGTTCCATCCCGGCACTCGCACACCATGTAGTCCATTTCGGGTGAAACATCGAAACACGCCACCGCATCTGAACAGTAAAATCGAGCTTGAACTGCTCCCTTCTGTCCTTCCTTGTCTACATATTTCATGTATGACACAATGAAAAACTTGTTTTCCAGGATCGCTGCTGCTTCAGAACACAGATCCGGAGTTCCCTCATTGAGCACGCTTTGAAACCAAACATGGGGGTGGTCTCCTAAGAGATAAGAGTTTTTTCTAAGCACTTTTAACAAAGACGTCAAAAGAGAGTTCCTTTCGTCGTTGTATAAAGCTGTCTTTAGGTACCTTTGAACACTAGAAATATCTTCTGAAGGAATCGAGCAGTTCACACAAAGCTTTGCATAAATGACTTCTAAGTCGGTAACATAAATGTGTACAAAGTCTTCCATGTGCCACGTTTTTGTCACTTCAGTCGAATTACCTACTTCGATCATGTGCTGGACACCATGATGCAAGGCGTACCGTTCAGTGTCATTAAATTGTGCATCGCGTAAACCTTTTCGCTTGACTTTGTCAAGCTCGTTCCTACAAAGTTCAAAGAGAATATCATGGCCTTCTTTCTCGTCTACAGTGAAATCATGTCGACCATAGATAGATGTATTTGTCAACCAATCTTTGACCGATTTGTGGAAGAAGTGAAGGCAGTCATCACGAACTGGTAGGAGTGAAGAGATGCAAGCGATTGCTTTGTTTAGTCTTCTTTGAACACACATAGGCCTTCCGCTCAAATCCAACAGTCTGGAAATAAAGGCAACTGGCAATGGCTCTCTGGAAGCGGATACAGCACACAAGAAACTCAACATTTGCTCTTCCTTGATCCTCAGCTCTTTGCAAAGTTCATTTTCTAACCGTTTAAAATGTGATAGATAGACGGATGAAATACCTAACGGCAAGTTACATTCCAACTGCTCTGGGGTGAGAAGCGAAACATTCTTTTTGACAAAGTCTGTCAGGAAATAGGCATAAAGAAAAACGCCTTCTGACTTTCTGACAAGTGAACTCAAAAGACGATCTTTATCCTCTTGTTCTATTCCCTGGCTTAGCTGCATTTCAAAGAACAGTTGAATGTCTCTTAAGTTCTCGTCATGATTGTCTTCAAGCTGTATGGGCTGGAAGTGTTTCAGGCTGTCTGCGATGTTTATTTCTGGTCGAGTTGTCACAAAAAATCTAATCCATTGTGGAAGTTTGCAGAACTGATTGGCAATAACGTCAAGTAGCTCATTGCGCCCTTGGTACTCACTTTCGTCTACGCCATCTATCACCATGAGCATATTCCTTCCAGGGTCAGCTACTTTGCCAAGTGGTTCCTTGAAAAGCAATGCAAACAGCTCTTCCACGCCCATGCTGTTGAGTTCTACAGGTCCTAGATTTCGTGATAGCTGATCTACAAGGGCATTCTTGTACTCTGGTAGAGCATTACTCAGATGACAAGCCAAGGACTGAAGCATTAATTGAGGTTTTCTGTAACGTACATTGTTATGCTGGCAAAAATGGCTCCCTAACAGTCTGCCAGCTGCCTGCATTCTCTTGCACATGACGGACGAGATCACAGATTTCCCCATTCCCGCACTCCCACTAATGACCATCACCCGGTTTGGGGAACTTCTGTCATCTAGCCAGTTATGGAATTTTTTGAAGATCCACTCTCGCGTTCCTTCCTGGAATCTTTGAACATGATATTCAATGTCTCCTTTGAACTCGGATTTAGCTAGGTTTCTCAGTAGTTCCTCTGCTCTTTCCATCTCCCTTCGTTTCTTTGAATGCTCGACTTTCTGGTTGACTTCATGGAAACCGGCTTGAAGAGTTTCATATACCTCTTCAACAGCTTGGCGAGTTTTGCTTTGGGACTGGAATACACTTTCTAGTTTGAAAACGGTGTCTTGAAGTGTCTTGCGGTCTTCTTGCTGGGATTCAACTAGTTTGGCGATATCTTGTTGTGTTTCAGTCTGACCTTGCCGTAAGTCCTTCAGCTGTAACTTGATGTCTTGCTCACTATCAGCCCAGTCATGTAACACGTCAAGGTAATCGTCCTCTCCACAGCGCTCTGTCTCTAATCTATCGATTTCTGCTTGGTTCAGCCCAAGTGAAACAAGAACAGCACTAACTTCCTGCCACAGAGCATAAAAAGTTGGTGTATCAACACCAGTGCTAGTCACATGACCATACAACTCATTGCGAAAAGACTTAATGCGAACAAGGTTTGCCTCAAGAGAGGTATCACTTGGAGATGGCTTAGCGTGCCATCCTGATGAGGGAGGGGTCAGTCCACAGATGTTGGTCAAAAGCAGGAATAAAAGAGTGATATCAAAAGAGTGAGAGTCTGGTATGGCGCCACTGGGTGGGAACAGCTTGTCCCACTGAGATTTACTGAGAATTCGCCGACGAGATAGACTGAGTAAGGTTTTATATTGTACATTGAGATCAGCAGCTAGGTTTGCAGGGGGATGAGAAGTATTAAAAACATTCCTTAGAACCGTTGTTCCGCCATCAATAAGAAGTCTGCTGAGCTTGGCTCCATTTGTTTTATCTGAAGAGCTGGTCAGGGGGGAAGGTGTAGTAGCTGCCATTGGAGATAGGTGGTGCCTGGGCTGCCTTTTCAGTCTTTTGTATCCTGTTTGGGTGGGTAACACAACGTAAGTAGATAGAATCATCGAATAGATTCCGATTCTGTTATAGACCCTAGTCAAAGTGGTATGGTACTATGACCAAAAGTGCGACTGGTTAAGGTGATCTCAACTAATTGCATTGCGCATCCTTACTGCGCAGAATTTTACGCATGATTAGCGCGCGCACAAAAACAAAATTGCGACTTTTTCCATAGGGCCTGACTTTCGAGAAAGACAAATTGTTGTCATCGACGAAAACATAACTTTTACCTGCGCACGTAAAAGAAGATTGTGGCCTGGACAACACTGCCTACTTTAAGTATATCGGATCCCTGTTGGTGAAACATGCATGCTTTTATAATGAGGCATATATAAATTGCTACTTGGCATCAATTGCTTTACATTTATTGTTAAATTACTTTTCTTATTCTCACTTTATTTTTGCTTCCACAAATTGAGTCTAATGAACCTCAAATAAAAAACGTTTCTGAAAGCTTACAGTGATTATCAAGGAAATTACGGGGTATTGGTAGCTCCTTTACGAATCAAGGGAGTAGTCATGTATGTTGGGAATTAAGCCCCGTTACTGGGTTCCCCTTGAGTTCCGTGTGGGTTCCCTTTAGATTCCCTCGCAAAAAGTGGGTTCCCTTTATTAATATGCATAACGGTCGAGTCAATGACGTCATCTATTGTTATAACCTTGGGTTACTCCATACTAATGAAGTGTCTAGGTAAAGTGCCTTCCTCCATACTAATAAGCGTCACTCTAGTACAATACAAACAATACACTTGCCTGGGCTTGCCCGCTAATAATTAACCCTGATTGGAAAAAATCTCTTATGTGTTAAAATTATAAGCGCGAATTTTAACGAAAGCGCCATCGTTCTCGCAATCCCTTTGCTGCGAAAGTCTATCTCCGAGACTTTCAGTTTATTCGAAACGTTTATCATGAAGATGGCTTTTTTTTCACTAGCGTCCATGTTTTTTAAACTGCTTTGAGCGCTTGTTTAACTGTCCGTGATTCGGAAACGCTGACAACCACAAATTTTTGAAAGCGTAATTAGGTTCTCTAGCTTTCTTTGAAAACGTTCTCCAATTTTCCAAACTGGGATCTTTTAACCCCGATTGGTTTAGGTAGAATCTATCATGATTTTATTCTCAGCTTTGCTGACGAGAGAGAGAATTAATTCTTAGCTAACTGCTCGAGTTTTCCGCTCCGTTAGTCACTCATTTTGCAATCACGCAGTGCCTCTTACTTTTAACCCCAGATTTGCATACAAACTCGAACGGAGAAACCCATGGGACAGCTATATCATTGAAATGACAACAATAGAAGTTCAGAGCGCTAATGAATTGTCAACACGCGACAATAAATATTTTTGAGCAGCACGTTTTCTTAAGAGACTTTATTGCTTGTTAAGAGAGAGATTTGAAATGATTCAAATACACACAGATTTGAAATGAATACACCAAAATTAAAACAACTACGAAGTGTTTAACACAAAGTACATCAGGAAATTAGGATGCAATGAACAATAAGACCGAAGGCCCCTTAACAAAGAAATAAACTGCAATAGAACAACACACTAGATATCGGTTTGAAATACATTTTTATTGAGAACAAAACACAGTAGTTCTAGTCTTCATCTTGTGGAATGGGTTGCTTCACAAACAATCGATTAAGCAAGAATTTCCGCTGATCAATGGCTAGTTCTGTCGATTCTAACCAATCAAATCCATCTTTATCTTTCAGATCTTTTTGGGTTTCCATCACTTTTTGGAAGGTGTAATCTTTCTTCATCGCTCGCATCCACTGCAAATACTCTAAAAATACTTTTCTCACTTCTTTTCTGTAGAGAGGAAGGAGAGCGTTCTGCGCTTTAAGGTGAGCTACATTTTCCGAATCTCCGTTCCTTTCGTACTCGTCGACCAAAGCATTGAACTGAACCTCGTGGCGTTCCTGCGCTTCATCTAATATGCGCGACCAAGGGTTTAAGCGCTCTGTCACTTCTTGGGAAGAATCTGTTTCTTGGCTAGATTGGGAAGAATCCGTTTCTTGGCTAGATTGAGAGTCTTCACTGTCTTCGTAATATCCATTACCTCGTTGAAGAAGGCAGTAATTATAACCGTCGATCCAAGACATTTTTTTGGGTTTGAACAGCACGAGCTTTGACAGCAAACTGAACGGCAAGTGGAGCGCCGCCTTTAAAACAAGCAGTGAAAATGTGAAGCTTATGGAACGCGGTTTAGTGTGACAAGCTACTGTCACTACAGACGGGGTTACTAAGCTCTCTTCTCTGTGTTCGGACACTGAATCTGCTGTTGTTTTATAATGTTTGATGTTATTGGCTGCTTTTCTAACGCCCCTTGGTAGAGATTTCAGTGATTTCTTTACTCCTCTTGGTTGAGATTTCAGGGATTTCTTTACTCCTCTTGGTATGATAGATGATAGCATGATATATTCTACCTAAACCAATCGGGGTTAAAAGATCCCGGTTTCGAAAATTGGAGAACGTTTTCAAAGAAAGCTAGAGAACCTTATTACGCTTTCAAAAATTTGTGTTTGTCAGCGTTTCCAAATCACAGACAGTTAAACAAACGCTCAAAACATTTTAAAAAACATGGACGCTAGTGCAAAAAAAAAAAAAAAAAAAAGAAGCCATCTTCATGATAAACGTTTCGAATAAACTGAAAGTCTGGGAGATAGACTTTCGCAGCAAAGCGATTACAAGAACGATAGCGCTTTCGTCAAAATTCGCGCTTATAATTTTAACACAACAGATTTTTTCCAATCAGGTTAATTAATGACGGGCAAGTTTAGGCACGTTTATTGTTTGTATTGTACTAGAGCGACGCCCGTATTAGTATGGAGGAATCCATTTTTACCTAGGTAGCTAGACACTTCATTAGTATGGAGGAACCCAAGGTTATAACAATAGATGACGTCATTGACTCGACCGTTATGCATATTAATAAAGGGAACCCACTTTTTGCGAGGGAATCTAAAGGGAACCCACACGGAACTCAAGGGGAACCCAGTAACGGGGCTTAATTCCCAACATACATGACTACTCAAGGGACACCCCTTTTTATTTCATAATTTAAGTACCCTTAATATAAGCAACCAACAGGGAAAGTTTAAGCGACGATCTATTGTCAGTCATATTTCGACTGAATCATTTTAAATACCTTACTTATGCATTTCAAACGGTTACGCAATGCGCCTTTATTATTTTTAGCAGTTTCAGATCAGTCTCGACTGCAGTTCCTTGTTACAGATGTCTTGCATATCTAATATGTTTATAATATAAAAAATTACACTTAGTTTACTTTTTACGAAAAAACGTGGAAAGCAGTAGCTAAACCCATTAGAATGTGTCACAATTTTTGTCTAATTGACAGACAAAATGGGCTTCATAGACCTCGAGGTACGGAAGTCTACCAAGTGATAGTAACATTAATTGTGTTTGTTTAATTCAAGTGAGCCATGAACACCCACCATTTGTGCATAAATCAAGTTTCAAAAATGTTCCACAAGATGCCATTTTATGACCTACTTGTTTCTTAGATCTGTAAATGTAAACCCAGAGAGGCAGCTGGGTTCACTGGGATAAAAACAAATTGAACTGAATGTCAGATATTACTAAACTATGCAATTACTTTGTAGTCTATAAACAAAGAAAAGGCATATGCTGATCTGTGTCTGTTCTATGGCTCCAGTGGCGTTTGGCTGTCTTTCTCGTAAACAGTAAAAGTTGTAGTTTAACGTGCAGTGCCTCGATCAATTTCTGTTTTGTTTGATCCATTCGTGCAAGACTGTACCTTTACCACAATCACATGAAACGTAGGAGCATTAACATATACAAATTTGCGTATGTTAAACATGAAGTATCTTTTTTTCTTAACTGACTGTGGTGACAAACATGCCAACGAATGTATTTCGTCAAAACCATCATTTCTTAACGAATGTTAAAATAATTCGTTAAGATCATCATTTCAGCGATTGTTGGAGACCCTCTTGACAAAAACTCGCTAAATTAGTGGTAAAGCATTCGAATTTAGGTCATAATGTTTCGAATATAAGCGTTAACCAGTTTGAAAGCGGAGGCATTTAGCACAAAGCGTATTTCGACGAAATAAAACTAAACGACTGCAATTCCGATTTTACCTTAGTACTCCTACCAATCTACTCCAGTTTGCCATGTGCCTTTCTTGACGTAAGCGTGGTTTTCAGATAGTGGATGTCTCAGGAAATTACAAGCGTGATGTATCCGACAGCTTACGGTACTAAGGAATGTGCAAGAATTGTGACTAGCCAATCTTAAGCGGGACCAGGAGGCAAAATTAACGGAGTGATTGACAGATTGATTCGCGCAAATGCGTTGATCAGATATTAACTTCAAAGTAGTTTTAAAACATGCACAGCATGACGCTTGTCCGTTCAACTGTAAAATATTTTGGAAATCATGGTAGGAATTTGGACCGAAACTCAAAGGAAAACGTGCTCTTTAACTTGCTCAATTTGCCGGAAGATCGAATTTGTCATTATTTTTGAATACCACTTCTTTGACAACTAAAACAACCTTAGCTTGATGTTAGATCTCACTATAGCTAATTCCCTTTCCTCTGTAAAATTAGTGGAGCATGTAACTGAAGAGTCGGTAAACCGCATTACAATCACATAACATTGCTCAACTATTTGCACTACAAACCGCCGACCTAATGGTTGTACTGGAAAGTTGTCTGTCGTCCCTAACTTTTTAACACCTAAAATTCGACGCCTCCATGTATAGAACATGTTTTTACAGCAGCCGTAGTATTTCTAGCTACAATTTTAAATTCTAGAATGTTCTGAACAGTTAGCGAAAACAAGCCTATGATTTAATACAAAAATCTGGAACGTTCGATTGGACTCTCAATCACATAAATGCAAAAGACAATTGAAAAACCTCTTGCGTAGACATGTTTCTCTACTTGGACTGCTTAATCAATAAATGGAAAGAGTAATTTAATCAAACTAAATATTTAGAATCATTCTCTAAATTCTCAGTTTTTTATCTTCTATAATGCCGGTCACAACCTTCAATTTAGAGGCAGACAAAAGAAAACGACTATTGAATAAATTATTATTGCTTTCATTAGTCAGAAAATCAGACAACTGTTATTTGCCTTTGAATGGTGAACTCTTTAATCTTTTGTGCGGCCTGGTGGTCATAGACATATGACCAGCGTTAAAACTAACGTGTAAGGTAAAATGGGGGGGGGGGGGGGGGGGAAGGCTGGGTCAAAATTTACAATATATGTTAATTTTATTGTTCTTACATTTATCAACACTTACTTAATGTTACAGACTTTTTCTCATGTTGGGTAAGGGACGGACCATTAGAAAAGTGATGGGGGGGGAGGGGAAAAAACCAAAAAAAAATTCATGCAAGGGAAATTGCCAAGAAAAAAAATTCGTGCAAAGAAGAAGGTAAAGAAAAAAAATTCATGCAGAAGGAAGGTCCAGGTCCGGTTGCTATGGCGTGACGTCATTTATCTGTTAGGTTGCTGTCATCGCAAGAATTTTGCGGTTCTATTGTGGTTTGCGATAATTGCTTTCAATAAAAGAAACTGTGTACTATAAGTAACCTGGTAATTTTCAGATATGATCTGGCCGCATAATTTATTTTTTTATAATAAATTTTCACAACGCGGGATTATTGTTCGCTTACACATAATAGAGACTTCGACTTCCAATGAACCCGTCATCGGTCATTGAAAACGGGCACAAAACGAGACTTGCCTCCCGAATTAGAAGATATGGTGTTTCTCCTGACGCATTTGTGCGAAATTGATCCAGTTTTCAGTCGAATTTTCCTCGTGGAGTTAAAGAAGGCGCGCTTGTTTTCCTTTCGCGGGAAGAACAACAAAGAAGCTGCCCCTGGATATACGTTTGGATTTGTTGTTGCGGCAAACCATTAAACAGTTGTTGAAAACCAAACAAAACCGACAACCGCGATTGGCTTGTACATGAATTCAATCACCTGAGAACGACAGAGAGAACCAAAAAGTGTCTTCAGCTAGCGCTAGCCGTGACCAACCTCGTAGAGCATCGAATCAAGACAACAAGACGAAGGTACCAAGTTATATCATTAGATTAATCTTTCATTTATATGATAATTAACTTACACGGATTGTCATGCTTTTAGATAGTATGGGGACTAGACAGGTACTAAAAATCACTGTTTTCATTTGTGAGTTAGACCCTATACTGAGTCCATCGTACAATAGTTTTCTGAAAGACAATTATTTCGGATACATAGAAAATCCGTATAGGTACATATTATAAATGCTCTCTGGTTTGCCCACGCAAACGTCCACGTAGAATTGACGTTGCCGAGGGTTAGAGGATATTTTCGGGTTCACCCAGGCTGAAGTCCATGCAACACAGTTGCTGATGAGTGCTTCAAAATATGTAACAAAATCGTCAAAGTTATTTTTCCGACGTGCGTGACGTACATTATAGGAACATGTTACATATCCTTTCAGGTTCACCCAGGCTGAAGTTCACGAGTAATTCGAGATATGTAACAAAATCGTGATAGAGATTTTTCCGTCGTGCGTGACATTATAGGAACATGTTACATATCCTTTCTGGTTCACCCAGGCTGAAGTCCATGCAATACAGTTGCTGAGTGCTTTGGGATATGTAACAAAATCGTCAAAGTGTTTTTCCGTCGTGCGTTGCATTATAGGAACATGCTGTGGTGGGTTCTGGTTCACCCAGTCTCATTGAAGTCCATGCAGTACAGTTGTTGAGTGCTTCTGGATATGTAACAAACTCGTGATAGTGATTTTTCGGTCGTGTAGTTTCCAGAATCGCTTCGCATTACTTGAAAACAATAAGATTATGAGCTCGTGATTTCTATCACGCATAGTAATCGTGAGCGTAACCTCTTGAGAGGTTTTTGAAAACCTCGTTGCAATAATTTTTGAGAATTTCTGACTGCATAACATAAACTGATTTTCAAAGTGTCTGGACACATGACGCGTTTTGTGGAACACAAACGATCACTGCCAGGGATATGATTACACTGGAATGTTACAAGCCACTGGTATCCGTGGAGATGTAGAACTAAAAGTTCTTCATCTCCACGGGATCCAAGGTCTGTTTTTGGTTGCAAAGAACGTCTGGCTCGTTGTGCTACAACATACACTGTATACTGTATTGTAATGGAAATAATAAAATAAAATTTGTAATAAATTAATATTAGAATCTGGTATCTTTGTAAATATTATATGCTATAAAATTCGTTATGCTCAGAATAAAAATTAGAGGATGAGTCTTATCCCCTTGAACAGGAGCCCGTGCCTTGAATAAGAATTCTATAATACAATGAAAAAGTCATTCACACGTAGTAGTAAGTGTTAACCACATAAACAGCAACATTAACACTGCCACTGGTACTCTTAAAAAAAAAAGAACCACAAAGTGTGGTTTTCATTGGCAGGCAGACTATCTTCGCTCTAGGACATACTCGTCTGAGCAAAACTGCTAAGGTTTACGTGTCGCTATCGTAAAACCACAAAGGAGAGTCTGTGTTGGCCTGTCTATTAACTTTTCAAAAAGGTAAATCGTTCAAAGACACTCGCCAGAACAAAACTTTAGAGGCTTACGTGCCGCTATCGTAAAACCACATAGGAGAGTTTGTGTTGGCCTGTCTATTAACTTTTCAAAAAGGTAAATCGCTGAAAGACAAACTCGCCAGAACAAAACTTTAGAGGCTTACGTGCCACTACCGTAAAACCACATAGGGGAGTTTGTGTTGGATTGTCTATGACCTTTTCAAAAAGCAAGATTTGTCTGAAAAAAAAAATTCGCGCAGAGGGTTTCACCTGAAAAAAAAATTCCTGCACAAGCCGTGAGCGAAAAAAAAAATTCGAGCAAGCTGAAAATTCCCCTCCCCCCCCATCACTTTTCTAATGGTCCGTCCCTAATATGTAACAATGTCATATGCTAACAGTATGAATCGTGAAAAGAACCGTCCAACCAACAGATCTTTTTCACTCACGTGACCATCGGCCATATTGGTTCACAGAAACAAAGGATGTTGTTTGTACCAAAATGGAGTTCAATTCTCGGAGGATTGGTTTGGTATCGCAATATGGCTGCCATGACGTCACGTGAAAACGATCTATTGGAGCCTTACGTTGAGGGGACTCATTAGCGTAATTGCAGCTCGATTAACAGTGAGTCTCGGTCGATGATATTAGATGATCGTTATTCTCACATTTCGGGTATAACAAAAATTCAGGATAAAAATTAGGAAGTTGGGTCTGCCGGTGAGAGAAGTGTCAACGCCCATGTAATTGAATTTCTATCTTAGATTTCATGAGGTGAGTGCTGCAAAAATAACTAATTAATCAATCAAGAGATCAATGGATCAATCAATCAGCCAGCCTGTCAGTTATGTCATCAATCACTCAAACTTTATTTATCTATAAAACGTGTAGCTCTCAGGCTCGTGTAAATAGCAAGCTATAAAATCATCAAAAATTGAAAATTAAACAATAAACAACATTCCAAGAATCTGCTTTAAAAGCTGAACGTTAAATTAAAACATAATGTAAATTATTTCTTCTTATTAAGTCACACGATCAAAAATGATAAAGTAGACGTTTTAAAAATAGTTCATTATGTAAATCAACCGGGAAGCCATTACATCCAAAAAACGTTCTATCTGAAATATTTTCCAGCATGTCCTATGTGTGCAGATAATTTATTATTTAACTGTTGTCAAAACTGACCATGAATTGCTCTCAAAATTGCACAAAATATAATCAAGCTCATGTAAAACGCGAGCTTGAAAATCATTGATATTTAAGAATGAATGAGAACATTAAAGAAAACCTGTTTATTTGATATAAAGTAAATATTTCTTCCCATTAAATTTTGAACATAGAATGGAGTCCATTTCGGGTCTGAGGTTGTGCTTGTTACGTCACTCGGAGTTTTCTTTTTACCATGCAGTGAAAGAACTTGTCACTGTGCATTTTGCTGGGAGTACTGACAGAGGCGGGAGTATAAAATTAACATGAGCAATAGGGATAGTATGAAATCCAAGTATAAAGCAAAGTAGCAGGCTTTCAACGTGTTCCTGGTCATCCCTGTAACGTGCATTTCTTAATTGTTATTCACCTGGAAGTTGGGCAGTTATGTTTACTTGTCATTACATTTCTATTCCCGGTCGTTGTATTAATTGGTAAACTTCCATGTGAATTGCAATGTAGCATGTTCTTTATGTTTCAGTATAATTGGGTAATCAACTAGTATAAAAACTGACCATCACTTTCTCACTGAAATTCGTAGAAACTTGCTGTATTGAAAACAGTGTCAGCGATTCTCTTTCAGCAGAGGTCGAGCGTCTGAACTGGAAACAACGGTAATCGACATAGTTCTTTAGTGAACCTCTCATGGCAGGTCGTGTATCCATTTCACTTGTTTTTGACGATTAAACCTGCAAAACATAGAAATGTAATGACAAGTAAACATAACTGCCCAACTTCCAGGTGAATAACAATTAAGAAATGCACGTTACAGGGATGACCAGGAACACGTTGAAAGCCTGCTACTTTGCTTTATACTTGGATTTCATACTATCCCTATTGCTCATGTTAATTTTATTCTCTCGCCTCTGTCATTACTCCCAGCAAAATGCACACTGACAAGTTCTTTCACTGCATGGTAAAAAGAAAACTCCGAGTGACGTAACAAGCACAACCTCAGACCCGAAATGTGCAATTCTGAACGTTAACAATTAAAGTAGTCGCCTATTCGTCCTGGTTTCAACCCAGTTCACAGCAAGATTTTAGTCAAATAAATGGAGAAGTAGGTTTTCGCGAGAAAACGTTTAATTTCAGGGAAATATGCCATAAGGTGTAACCACTGGGAATACAAACGAGAAAAAAGGAAAAGAAAACATACTTAAGGCAAGGCTAGTAACTAAATAGTACAGATGAGAGCATATTCAATTCCTTTTAAGTTGCTACCGATAAATTATAATTGCAACTGTTTTAATGCGTTATATAAATCTTGCACAAGGATGATAGTGTCCAAAATTGCTAATTTTACTTGGAATCTGTATAATGGTAAACGGTCTACGTGACAATTACACATGCATAAGACATTGAGCATATGATAGGTAACCTTTGAGAACAGTTTACATAAAGTCATTTCTAACCTTTTTTCATTCCGTTATCCTTGTCTCTTCGCAACTCCGCATGGATGAATTTTAGTATGGCGCCTGCGGATAAAGCAACGGCGACAAGAGAGTTGCCCAAGTAAGCTCCTAATCTGTAGGGTTGCTCTTCAATGTCTAGCTGACTGAGCAATTCACCAGACAGTACATTGAACAATCGAAGAAAGTTGTCTCTACTGCAGCAAACCAGAGTGTCGCAATTACCAACAAACTTACAGTCAACGATGTTTTTTGGTCTTTGAGTAAGATGTGGCGTGTTTCTCCAGAGTTTGCTTCAAGAATGTGCAGACCACTAGCTGAATCGAAGGAGCCCCACGTAATAAGAAACTGTACTTCAGGGAAAAATATGAACTCGGGAGTGAAAGAGTGGCCGTCGTACCGTTTCGTACTTTTTTCCCATACAGGCTTTAACGAGTTGCTATTTCTTAAACTAACTGTTAACTGTTCTATATCAAATACATCAAATATGCCATTTTCTTTTTCCTCACTGGTACAGACGAGCAGCTGGTTTTGTCTATTACATAAAATGAACGGTATATGGGTCGTCCCGACAAACTCTTGTCTTGATTGATGAAACACATTCTCCACTGGTAACATTTATGATGTCCACAGCAAGCACTCGAAAATATTCTCTTAAATCTACTACTATCTTTAAATCTGAGGAATCGTCTTCTAAAACTGACAAATCGCCTTTATTTGAAATTCCATCAGAATCAAACGATTCATCTTGCCTCCCACGGTCATCTTGCACATGTAGTTCCCATGAGTTCTCTACATCTACCTCTGACGAATGACCGAAATTCAATAACTCGTGATCATCAAGGGTTAATCTACGATGGGGCAATTGACAGGCTATCAGTTCATCTGACAAACGAATAAACTTTTCAGTGCCTTTTAGTCTGACAAGAGGTGGGACACATTCAGTCAGCTCAAAATCCCACAGTTCTGGTACTCGATGTATAAAACAAAGTACAATACCTTCCTTCATGGGTTCAAGAGAAAGCAATGGGTCAGTGAAAGTCTTTTTCTTCACGAGTTCTTGACTTGACATTCGGAGAACAGTTACCGGTATTTCATTGGTTCTCTGAGATGATCTCTCATCTCGGCTCATGGAATAAATGGCATCTCCTTCAGAAGAAAATACAACTTCTGTGACCACTTGTTTTGGTGGAAGCAGAATTCGCTTTATTTAGCAAGTCAACGTTGACTGCGGCGACGTACGTAAAAGGTGGGCTACCAACTAATGCTGACTCGTTATTCAGCTTCTTGTAGAGTCCTGTCTCCAAGGATGGAAAAACACTGCCCACTTCCTCTAGCTACCCAGCTCGAGAGCAAATTTAAAGCTAAATTTAAATGGGCCACAAGACAAAGTCTGTGGGACCTACCCATGCACAACCATCTGAAATCAAGGCATTGTCGAGTTGAAGAAGGAAACATAATGGTTTTCCAAACCAATCCTGAGTCCAACCATATCGATGTCCAAGGTCTTCTATCCCATCATGAAGGTAACCACAAACAAGGTTCTTGTCTGGGGTGAAGTACATCAAACCACACGACGCGTCCCGACATTTGGACAAACCGTGTCCATGCCACCTGTTCACATCAAAAAGGTAAATGGAGCCAGTCACGTCACCAACAGCGATATGTGAACCATCTTGGGAAATTGCAAAAGATGAAATAACATACTCCAATGTTTTTCGCTTTAGCTGTTCACCATTTTCCACGCTCCACAAAACTATTGCCTTGGGATCATCAACACAGTCTGTTATTAAATGTTCTTTTGTCTTTAGGAAAAACGCAATATGAGAATGTGCAGTCACTACTTGGAAACAGGTTATTGCAGTCTCCTTTGAGAGTGTAAGCCTTCCTGAGGTTACCTGGTAGAACAGATTTTCCACTTGGATGAAAAACGACAGAACGGTAAAAAGTCAAACCTGGAAACCTGAACAGTGTACATGTAGTGTGCCACGATGCGCCAGTTATCTCACGATACGCACCTTCATCACAAAACATTTGGCTATTAGGATGCACACTTTCATAATTTCTTTCCCCCAATGAAGGTTGTTTCTATTCTTTTTTGCCAGTCTCAAGAGACCACAAATGGATTGTTCCATCCCAGCACTCGCACACCATGTAGTCCATTTCAGGTGAAACATCAAAACATGCCACCGTATCTGAACAGTCAAATCTGGCTTGAACTGCTCCCTTATGTTCATCTTTGTCTACGTATTTCATGTAGGATACACTGGGAAGACTGTTTTCTAGGATCGTCGCTGCTCTAGACGATAGTTCAGGTGATCCTTCATTGATCACGCTTTGGAACCAAAAGTGCGGATGGTCTGTTAACAGGTAAGCGTGTTTTCTTAATAAGGCCAACAGAGAAACTAAAAGAGAATGATTCTGCTCATTGAATAAGGCTGACTTAGGATTTTTCTGAACACTGCAAATATCCTCTGCGGCAGAAGTGCTGTTCACACAAAGTTTGGCATAAATAAGTTCTAAGTCGGTCACGTACATACATACCAACTCCTCTATACTGCGCGGTCTTAACTTTTCGCCCAATTTATCCACCTCAATCATGTGCTGGACACCGTGTTGCAAGGCGTACTTTTCATTGTCCCTAAATTGTGTATCTTGTACACCTTTTTTCTTAATGTTGTCAAGCTCGCACCTACAAAGTTCGAAGAGAATCTCATGGCCTTCTTTCTCGTCCACCGGGAAATCATGCTCATCATAGCAAGATGTATTTCTCAACCAATCTTTGACCGATTTGTGGAAGAAGTGAAGACGACCATCGCGAATGGTAAGAGTGAAGAGATGCAGGCGATTACTTTTCTTATTTTTCTTTGGATAGAAAAAGGAACGTCCACTAAGATTCAGTAGTGGTCTGGAGACGAACGCTACTGGCAATGGCTCTCTGGAGGCGGTCACAGCACATAAGAAACTCAATATTTGATCTTCGTCGATCTTCAGCTCTTCGGAAATTTCCTTTTCTAACCGTTTAAAATGTGATAGATGAACCGATGAAATATCTAAGGGCAAGCCACTTTCCAACTGCTGTAGGTTGAGGAGCGAGACATTCTTTTTGATGAAGTCTGTCAGGAAATAAGCTTAAAGAAAAACGTCCTCAGATTTTTCGACGAGACTCCTCAAGAGAACCTCTTTATCCTCTTGTTTAATTTCATGGCTCAAATTCATTTCAAAGAATAGTTGAATGTCTTTAGCGTTCTCCTCCTGATTTTCTTCAAGCTGTCTGGGCAATGTATCTGCAATGTTTATTTCTGATCGGGATGTCACAAAAAATAGCAGCCATTGTGGAAGTTTTCAAAACTGATTGACAATAACATCGAGAAGCTCACTGCGCCCTTGGTACTCACTTTCGTCCAGGCCATCTATCACCACCAGCATATTTCTTCCAGGGTCAGCTATCTTGCTAAGTGGTTCCTTGAAAAGCAATGCAAACAGATCTTTCACGCCCATGCTGTTTAGTTCTTCTCCCAGATTTCGTGACAGCTGATCGACAAGAGTGTCCTTGTACTCTGGTAAAGCTTGACTCAGATGGAAAGCCAAGGACTGAAGCATCAGTTGAGGTTTCCCGTAAGGTACATTGTTATGCTGGGAAAAATGGCTCCCTGACAGTCTGCCAGCCTCTTGCATTCTCTTGCAAATGACGGAAGAGATGACAGATTTTGCCATTCCTGCACTTCCACTAATGACCATCACTCGGTTTGGGGAACTTCTGTCATTTAGCCAGTCGTCAACTCTTTTGAATATCTATTCTCGCGTTCCTTCCTGGAATCTTTGAGCATGATATTCAATGTCTCCTTTGAACTCAGACTTAGCTAAGTTTCTTGGTACTTCCTCTGCCCTGTCTATTTCCCTTCTTCTCTTTAAGTTCTCGACTTCCTGTTTAACCTCTTCCAGACGGACTTGAAGAGTTTTATGTACTTTCCCAACGGCTTGACAAGTTTCTGTTGGGGTCTGGGATATACCTTCTAGCTTTACAACGCTCTCCTGAAGTATTTTGTGATCTTCTAGTTGGGTCTGACGTGCTTCGGTAACAGCTTTCTTTGTATCGATATCGATATTATGTAATTCTTGAAGTATGTCCTTTAGCTGTGACTTGATGTCCTGCTCACTATCACCCCAGTCAAGTAACACGTCAAGAAAATCGCCTTCTCCACAGCACTCTGCCTCAAGCCTATCAACTTCCGCCTTACCCAGCCCAAGAACGACAAGCACAGCACTAATTTCCTGCCACAAGACATTAAAAGATGGTGTATCAACATCAGTGCTGGTTACATGTCCATACAACTCATTGCGGAAAAACTTAATGCGAGCAAGGTTTGCCTCAAGGGAGGTGTCACTTGGAAGTGCTGTAGAGTGCCAGCCCGGAGGGGAGGTGATAAACCACAAATGTTGGTCAGAAGAAGAAATAGAAGAGTGATGTCAAATGTTTTAGAGTCCGGTGTGACTCTACCAGGTGGGAACAATTGGTCCCACTGAGCTGTACGCAAGACTTTTTTCTTTAAGAGTTTTTTTTAGAGTTGACAAGTTTGCATTGAGATCCGCAGCCAGGTTTGCAGGAGGGTGGTACCTATCAAAAACATTCCTTAGACCTGTTGTTCCACCATCAATAAGAAGTCTGCTGAGCTTGGTTCCACTTGTTTTCTCTACAGAGCTGGCCAGTGGTGAAGGTGCAGCAGCTGCCATTGAAGATAGGTGGAGATTGGGCTGTCTTTTCAGTCTTGTTTAACCCAATTGGGTGGGTAACACAACATAATTAGATACAATCGTCTAATAGATTTCGAGTCTGTTAAAGACCTTAGTTAAGCATTTCAAATGGCTAACGAATACGGCCTTATTATTTGTAGTGTTTTTACTCAGTCTTGAATCAGTTCTTTGTTACATATGGCCTGCATAATCACCTAACGTTTTGTTTATAACATGAGAAATCACAGTTAGTTTACTTTTTACGAACTTACGTGTGAAAGTGTTTGTCTAAGTGACAGAGAAAATGGGGTTCGTTGACTTTGAGGTATTGAAGTCTGCTAAGTGATAGTAAGATGAACTGTATTAATCTGGTGCACAGAAGCCGAAACTGTGACATCCACGAGCATTTTTGTCTGATTTTTGGCAACATAGCTATTTTTACTAATTCGGGTACGCTGATGTTTAAAATCATTCTTGCCAAGCTCAATTCTTGTGTTAAGATAGTGTTTTGAGGCATTTAATTATGGCGTTACTTTCCAAATAAGGATTTTACTTTTCATTAACAATTTTTAGTTTTAAAATTCCCAGAATTTTTGAAAGCGTTATCTGTGTACTTTAAAGATGTTTCTAAGAATTTTTGGACAGTTTATATGCTGTTTCTAGGAATAATCAAGCCGCCACGTGACAGTTGACAACGCCCTTTTATATACAAAGGGATCACCTTATCATGGAAATAGTTTTGACATTTTGTTGGAAAGAGAACGTCATTACTGCATTAAAAAGTTGCAATTGATAACACACAACCGTTTCAATTTTGTCAATAGCAAGAGTTCATGGCAATTGCAGAGCCTCTCCGCGCGAAGGGAGACTTCCGTGAGAATAACCAGCCTGATTTTAGCAGCCTTTATGAGGTTTAAATTGCTGAAACTAGCCGCCAGAAGAGAAAGATCCTGCATGTGAACCGGAGTATCTTACTATATCATTTTGTAACGGCATATTCAGTTATGTGCGTGAATGTCAGGGGCGAGATTTTAACATGAAAGGCTATTGTACTATGGACCAAAGTTGGTGCCATTGTCTCTTGGGGAAATAAGCCGCACTATACGAGAGGGTGACAAATCTGTTTTAGCAGACATTCTGTCAGGAAAAAATTAAGTGCCTGGCAGAGTGAGTAACACCTAAAGGAAATGCTACTTTGTTTGTCGATGGCCTTTCTCTGTAACATCTATTGTAACAACAGAAGTTAGATATCAGACTTTCGGTGGCTTTATGGACTGCTAGGTTGACAAGGTGTCACGAAATGATTTGTTATTCGAACTTTATCCAATACCCTTCAATAAAGCAACCACAATAAGTTGGCAAGTCATCTGTGCAAAATGTTTGAACAAAGTGAGGTTCTGTTGCCGATGAAGTGCAAAGTGGACTTAGCTCTGTTCTCTTAGACGAAATAATCGTGTAAGCAACTGCTGAAACCACAGTCGTATGTTATTTTTCAAACGGATGTCTTCTGATCCTAGCCTTGAAGTAGCCGTTTGAGATCCAATCACGAAGAAGCTCGTACGTGGTTTTTTCCACATTCTGTCCTTCTTAACGGGTATGCCGACAACGTAGTGGTATTCTTCAGATACAAATGTGGGGTTACGTCTCCTGGCGCATCTATCGGTGTGGACATTAGTAGGAACTTAAAGAATGTGTATATACATGTAACTTTGGACGAGGTCTCAGCAAATCTTTCTCGATACTCATCAAGTGCATCATCGTTTTATGCTATCACTGGCCGCGACAACACCTCGTTCATCATCTGCGGACATTAAAAGAAGACTTTTTGAAAGGTATTTATCAAGAATTTTGATCTCCCCTTGGTGTGCGAAGACATCCTCAATGCTGACACCATTACATCGGCAAAGACGTTTGTGCTTTTGAATTTATAATAGATCAGAGGACTCATTGGACTTTGCTTGCATTGTGCTATTTAACAAAGTCAGTAACTCGTAAATATAACAACGCGTTAGAGGAGCACTTGAAGAAATGCCACCCCCAAACCACAGTGTGGCATACGAAGGCAAACAATCAGTAACCGGTGCTTACGAAAGCAGAGGAGACCGGCTGAACGGTAGCACTGAGAAGATCTACTGTTCACTATCTTTATCCAAAACTAAGGACTTTTCTATAGATTGTTTCATGCCGGTGCACCACCGACTGCACGACTCTATGCTTTAAATGCAGACAGCCACATGCCGTGTGAAGTAGGCTCTGTCGATGTACCAACACCCTAATGTCTGTGTCAACCAATGCTAATACGCCTTCCAAAGACACTTGAATAAAAGGCAATAGTATTTCAGTGTTTCTGTGAGAGTTTAGAAGATTTTGAACAGTATTGAATTATTATATTAATTTGTAAATATATTTAAACACGGCGGCAAGGAGCAACGTTCTGTCATTCTGGATTCGTTAATTTTATAGGAATTTAACCCAAGTCTGCAAGTCATTTCAACAAAATGCCAAAACTAACACTTTTCCTGGGATAAGGCAAATTTGGCACATGAGGACGTGGTCAATGTCACTTGACGGCTCGACTATTCATAGAAACAGCGTAAAAACTGTCAGAAACTCTAAGAATCATATCCTAGACACTCTTATTCTTGGGCCATTTCAACTTGATTAAAAATAACACACAAACTGCGGTTATAAACATAACGAGACAACGCATGTTGTAAAACTTGATTTATAGACTTGACGTTTCGTATATGTTACAACACACATCTTCAGAAGTAACGGTTACCTAAAATACAATTAAATTTAAACAAGCAGACTAATTCCAAATAAGGAAGGCAATGACAATAAATGAAAATAAACAGACTTGCTAAGTTCGCTGGAAAAAAATATAAATGGCTAGTAGAGAAGAAGTTTCTCACTGCCAACATTTTCATTGAACGCTGGTTTTAAATCGCGAATCAACAAGGTTTCTTTTATTTTACAATGTAAATCAGATAGTCCAGTGGCTAAAATGTCAAAGTGATCCCATTTAATCCTGTGGCCTGTGTGGGCCATATGATCAGCAAGGGCAGAAAGGTGGCAGTTACTCGTCAGCGCAGCGCTTTGAAATATTCGGTTTTCCTATCATGTATAATCGACGCTTTGCTTTCCCAATATAAAAATCGTTGCAATCCCAGCAGCTAGCCTTATAAACGACTTTAGACCTAAGGGAACGGCTGAGTCTGTCTTTATAGGGGAAAAAAAGACTTAATTCGGCGAGTGTTTCTAAAAATAATTTTGGGATTAAAACAACCATAGAACTTGCTAATACATGATCGAATTTGTTTAGTAACAGTTTTACTTTGAAAACCTAGGTAGGGTAAGACAATAAAAATGTCTTTTTTGGCTACCGTAATGATATATTTGGTTTGTTTTGGTGTTTATTGACTACATCGTTCATGTTATAAGAAATAATATCACGGGGGTACCCATTGCGTACAAATGCTTCTTAAGATCATCTAAAGCAGACTGTAGCAGACAGGGTGATGAAAGATTCGCAGACAACGATAACTAAGTGTGTGGATGAGGTTAATTTTGTACTTCCGAGGTGTGAAGGAATCCCACTGAGTGTAGAGACCCCATGGTCAAAACTGGTCCTTAAGGGGACCCTTAATCATATTATGCGTACCCTAATAGCGCTTTGAAAGAATTTCTGCACCCTTTAAACTTAGAGTTGTTAAAGTGTATATGACGGTTTTTTTTTTATTTGCTAGATCAATTCTAAGTAATACGCTGATTTCAACATGAAAAGATTTTTTTTCGAAACCTTTTTTTAGCCGCGTTTTAGCCGTCTAAAGACGTGAAATTGCCCTTCCGGTTTGGTTCAAAACCGCGCAAGGTTGGGGCCTCGGGATAGTGGTGTAGTTACGTGAAAAGCAGAAAACCGCGCAGGTTTGGGACCTAAGGCTAGTAGAGTAATGACATCGAAAGCGACCCGAAAATCGTAAATAACAAAGCGATAAGTGGTCCAGTCGTCGCTCATACAGAACAATTAGAGTTATGGTAAAACTAACGATTCAAATTTGGAGAACGATTCAGAGCTGTCAGATGCAGCATCAAATGTTCTCTAGACTTTTAAGCCTGTAGAAGTGGAGTTTGAAAAGAAGAATCGTGCATTACATGTTGATTTTAGAAATAAAATTATTACCATGTGGTAGTGCCGCTCACTTTGTGACTGCGTTTGTGGAACTTTTAGGTGGTGTACAAAAGAATAGGCATAATCGGACAGTTTAGTCCATAATTTTAGCATGTCTTAGGTGGCGTAACCGCGGAACTATTGCAATAAATATGCCAATGTCATCCATGCCATGCCAAACACTTCTGATAATCTTGAGACTCATGAGAAGTCAGCAATGTTGTTGTGGTAATGTTCGAATATTTATTAACAGTTTGTTTCAAGTAAGTTGCAGCTTTCATTTCGAGTTGATAAATTCGATTTCCATTTTGCATGCAGTGTAAAGAGAGGTAATGCTGGCTTTGTTTCAAAGAAACAGAGAAACACTGCTCACTTGAGTCAGTCGTATGCAAACAGAGAATTGTACTTCAAAATTGAAAACGTATACAGCCGTAGCGTAAGGAGCAAATTTGAATTTTTAAGCAAAATTTCCAGTTTGGCGATACGAGCTAAGCCCGTCGCTAATTTCTCGTTGTGTGCTGATATCATACGAATATTGGACAATAATATTATGTTTATTTGACACTGAGCTGGTCTTACCTCGGTTTATTCGGAAAAATAAAAGCCATAACTTGGCAACATGCTCGAGCAAATTCGAGTTGAAAGTTCCTATTTGTGTTGAGCAACGCATCGTTGCAAAGTTCCCATAAATATAAATCATCCGGTTCCGGACTGTAAATAAATCGAGCTTCAGAAGTTCTCGGAATAGAAATGCTCCGAGCAAACAATCGAACACCGGCTTGGTGTTCATTTCGGTCGGGTAAATTGTTTTAAATGCGAACCATTTCTGTCATCCTCTTGTAAAATAACACGCAATGTTATCGTCAGATACATCTCTCATCGCTTCTTGCGTTTTCGAATCCATAAACCACATATCTTTAGACAATTTTAAGTTAGTTAAATAAACACCAAAACAACAACGCAACAGCTGAATGCAGGGAAACGCCGCATGGCTCTGTATGCGCGACGACTGGACCACTTATCGCTTTGTTATTTACGATTGTCGGGTCGCTTTTGACGTCACTATTCTACTTGCTTCAGGTCCCAAACATGCTCGGTTTTCTGCGTTTCTTTTCATGTTGAAATCAGCATATCTCATAGAATTGATCTAGCAAATAAAAAAAAATCTGTCATATACACTTTAAAGAAAAGTAAAACTCCTTATTTGGACAGTGGCGTCATAATCAAATGCCCCTAAAAACCACCTGGTAGAACTAAAGCTAATATACAACTAATACAAGTCTTAACTCGGCTCGATCGAGTCCCGGTTTGGCGTGTCCTTTATGGTATGCACAATGCCAATAGACCATTTTACAGTTGTTTGCTTAGTAACCTGGCCTTTGAATGGCAGCGAGGCTGGAGGTGACCTTGTTTTGATAAAGACCTCATTGTTTTTGTTGTGTAAATCAAGTTGTTCTAATGCTAACTAGGTTCAATTACACAACAAAAGTAGAGAGGTCTGTATCAAAGCAAGGTCACCTCCAGCCTCGCTGCCATTCAAAGGCCAGGTCACTGAGCAGACAACTGTAAAATGGTCTATTCGGGCCGTATACAAACGGTGCTGCTGGGGGATATTTTCGACATATCAAGAAGTCATGATTCCAAGGAGAAGCTAACCAGCAACGCATGTTTGCTAATAACAGCATAAGACTGTGTGCTTCACGGCCACTTTCGTTTCAATTTGGTGTCGTAAGCCAGATGCGTAGACTGGCCTGTTCGACAAAAGACGGTAATAAACTGGCTTGGTCGGAAGGCGTAAGCCCCAACTTATTATTCCAAATTCTTTTCTTTACCTTGACACCCAACATTTAGGTATAACTTGCTATTTTCGAACTTCACATCTTTCGCAGAGGAGCTTTTCAGTCCGCCATTTTGAAATTTTAATAAGAAACCGCGGACCACTCGTTCCCAGACTCCCGTTCCCAGTTCCCCGTTCCCCGTTCCCCGTTCTCGCTTTTAGGAACATCCTGTTAAAACTAACATAAAAAATACCATACTCAGTAAAGAGAATCAAAATGTGGATCAACAGGATTAACGGGGCTAGATACCTAGCTAGGCCATCATAATTTAGGTAATTCTGTTTATTTTTGTTCATATTAAAAACAAATCTAAACTTCATTTTGGCAGAGTCTTTTATTGGCAAAATCAAGGCAAAATAATCAAGAAAGATGATTACTGAGCATTACAAAAATTATAAAATTTACGCTGCTTTCATTGACCTTCAGAAAAGGTGCAATTTCCATCTCCCAGTAAAGGGGACCCCCAATAACACTCCTCCCTAAAAGTGACACTAGCCTGACAGATCTAACAAAGTCATAAATAGCGACCCATATCTTTTGTAAATATCCACTATAAAATTTTGACAAAGCTTTCGATAGTGAGGCGAAAAAAACCTAAGTGGATCCGAAGCGACCAAATGGGTTTTTGTTAAAGGGAGATATATAGGTGGGAAAATGAGACTCTTGAGCGACCTAACGTAATTCTTAGAACAAAAAAATTTCCGTGGAATTTTCTATTTCCTGATTTTGAAAAAGCTTTCGACACTTCAGAATGGAACTTTGATTATGGATACTCTTAGAATATTTTATTTTGGTTCAAATTTCATCAAATGGTTCTTTACCCTTTTTAAATATCTAGAGCGTATGACAGTTTTAATATTTTTAAGAGGGAGTTCTAATGGAAGTAGTTCATTTTCCTAGTCATTTTTTAGTCATTTTTTTTTTATGCTTGCGGTTAAACTACTGGGTTTAAAGATTCGTCAAGAACCAGCCTGCACAGGCATATTACTACCAAATAATCAGGTTGGAAAAAATTCTCAATTTGCAGATGACACAACCATTACTAACTCTAACAACACAATTTCTTTTGTGTTTGGGTACCTCTCTGGACTCAAACTAAATAAAAAGAAAACTAAAGCAATGTGGCTAGGATCCATGAAACAAAGCGGTTCCAGGATTCTCAATTTTAGAACCACAGACTATCTGATCAAAGTTCTGGGAGCCTTCGAATCTTATAATCAAGGAAAAAAGGTTTTTCGCTAGAATTCAGAAAATGAAAATTGAGCTTATGGCTTTCGGAGATACTTCACACTCTATGGAAAAGCTCTTCTAGCTAAATCGCTATGCAGCATCTGTGCTTCCTGTCCAGGGGAACGTCATCAAAGCTGTTCAAGCTCCGCTATTTTCCTTTTTAGGAACAACACAAAAGATCAAATCAAGAGATCTGTCAAATCTCTCCGCCTGGCGTGGATATCGATTAGCTGAGTATTGACCAATACTGACAATGTATGTAAAGCAACCCAAAGCAACCAAGAGATCTGTCATACACCAACCTTCTCTAGGTATGGAGGTTTAAATCTCGGTAAATTCAAAAGTGTTGTCAAATCTCTCCGCCTGGCGTGGATATCGATTAGCAGAGTATTGACCAATACTGACGATGTATGGAAAGCCAGCCCAAATCATTCCTTCTCAGTTGCAATTTGAATCTTACTCCCATAAATAAAAAATTGCCACTCTTCTACAGAGAACGTCTGTTTTATTTCGAGGAATTAAAATTAAAACAAAGAGCAAAACTGTACTTTTCCCAACAGTATAGCTGTTGGAAACTGCTGGAAGTGTTGCCAGCCACCTTAAAAGGTATACATAAATATTGTGACATACCCATTGCTGTTTGAAAACGTAATGTAGTTTTTGTGATAAGCCCAGTGGTAAGGTACAAACCGCAGGCATGTCTTGCTGTGAAACTCCTTTATGGCTTCTTGCACATTTGAAGTTATATGAGCTAAATGTCAATCAAAATAATTAAGTCTAAAGGGTAAATTTGTTTTTCCGCAAGAGAAAAACAAATCATGATCATCAACAACAGCAACAACAACAAAAACATAACAGTGACAACAAAATAGTCCTGACTTGGCTTATTCTACGCTGACGCAGTTACAGTACTGTGCAAAAGCAATGGAAAAACAACCGAGGTATAGGAAAGCTAGAATATTAGCACTCTTTAATCCGGGTTTCTTTATTTATGTTACAGTCACTGCCATTTCGAAAACAGAAAGTTAGTACCTTACTATAACTAAACTAATTAGTTGATTATACTTTACCAAAAAAAAAACACACAAAATGATCAGCAAAGTAGTTTGCTATACTTATAGACCAGATACATTTAATGTTTTAATGTTTCGTTTCTGCCTTCATTACAGTACTGTATAGAGCCCTAAATGATCCCGACCCCGAAATGAACCCCAACCCTTAAATGATTCCCAAATACGACCCCGAAATAGTATGGAAGTGGCTCGCGCAACAGTAATAATGATACAAGTAATATAAATAGAGTGCAATACATGTATGAGACCTGACATAAGAGAAACAACTTTTATTCTCAAAAAGTACATCATTCTGTTATTAAAATATATAGTCTGGACTGTAAAATAGGAAGGTAGAAAAACGTCAAGGACAGTGAATGTAATGCTAGTGAATGTAAAACTTTTACCTTTAATACTTTTTTAATACTTTTAGAACTCTCAGGTTCAAGAACTAAGAGATGCAATTTTAACATTTTGGAAATGACTTTTACGAGGACAATATCTCGTCTGATATTGTCTAAATATATATCTAACCGTATTCTCAAAAACATGCCTGTACATGAGTTGACTCTGAGACAGTCCCAGTGGCCAGGAGCAATCTTACAATCCCCCTAACTAGGAGAATGCTCCCACCATTCATGCACCTCACAGGGACGCCTCCAGCAGGGTGCCATGTCAACACAGAACATTCAAGCAAGCTTAAACAACTGAGCAAACACAGTCATAAACAAAACTATTTGACGCTCAAATGTCTAAGTGTAAGTGTTAGTACAAGATAAAGAAATGTATGGGAATATTGAAGAGTCTTAATATCGTAGACTTACATCGAGCAATGACTATGTAAAAGCTCAAAATAAACAATAACCTACCTCAGTTGTTGTGAATTGTCGTTTCTGCGTCTCGAAAGGGCTATTTGAGCGATTTGGTGGATTTGCGTTGACTGTTACTACACGTTATAGAAGGAGACAAGGGTGGAAAGTTCATTTCGACCGCTTCAATGCCAGGCCGATTTTCGCCCAGAAATTAGTATCGCACGGCTTCCAAATCGAGTACCAGACTACCAACTGAAAGGTTGACGCTTCTCCTCGAGGCATTCAATCGAAGATTCATTCAAAATCCAAGCGCTAACTGCCGAGTAATTTTCGAGAAAAGCAACTTTCCAAGCGATTAGCTTCCACGGCTGAGATTTCGTGTGCCGAGGAGCAACCGTCACGCTGTTCGCTCCACACTGATTGGATGATGCTCAAAAATTCATGAGCTTTAACATAGTCATTACTTGATGTAACCTTACGATATTAAGAGTCTTCAATATTCCCATACATGTCCTTATATTTCGAACATATAAAGACAGACTGCCTGTATGGACTCCATGTGCTTAAAACAGAAATTTGGTAAAACTCTCATGTATACAGACAAGCCTTGCTCGCCAAAAGCATTTAAATGGCTTTTGACGCCAAAAACAAAATTGCAATGAAACCCGTGTAAAATAACCCCATGGAACTCCCTGGAATTCCATGGAAGTCCATGGAGTTCCATGGAATTCCATGGACCTCCATGGAGTTCCATGGAACTCCATGGAGTTCCATGGGGTTTCCATGGATGATCCATGGAACTCCATGGAACTCCATGGAGTTCCATGGAGGGTCTATGGAATTCCATGGCGGGTCCATGGAATTCCATGGAGATTCCATGGAACTTCATGGAGTTCTATGAAGATCGATGGAACCTCCATGGAACTGCATGGACTTCCATGGAACCTCCTTAGAACTCCCTGGAAGGATAAACATTCCATTCCATAAACATTCCACAAACCGTTAGGTATTTTGAATAGGTCATAGTCTAACGTCGTCCAATCAGAAAGGGGGAATCAGCGGGACGGTTTGTGTCTGGCACGTAAGGATCTTGCTACGCATTACAGTCGCTCGAATAATGTGGGATTTTGATTTTCTTCGAGGGCTAGCTCCGGGCCGTTTGGATGGATTTTCGATTGGAAGGTACAAGAAGAATCGTGAATCTTTTGACCTTTATGCTGCGAAGTTTGAAAGCGGAGCGATGCGATTTTGGCGGGAAAAATCGCCCCGGCGCTCGAACCCTTTCAAAAAAGGTTTCCTCCCTTGTCCTTCTATTATAAAGAACAGTCAACGGCGAACTCAAATTCATTCAAAATCGCTCAAAAACCCGCTTTTGAGGCAAAAGGACGACTATACACCGCAGGTAAGGTAATTCAACGTTTATTTATCATTGATTTACATACACAGTTAGCGATATATGGCTATAGGTGAGGCAAACGGTAAATGTAGTACATTTACTATAAAATAACAATCGGCTACCCAGACAGATTGTGCGGGCCCCTTGTGGTCAAACGATTACAGCAGTGTGAAGACTTCGAAAAGCTCTGGGAAATGATGTTTAAAAGCAACAACATCTGGATTTTTGGCTCTAGGAGCAATTGTAAGTATGAAGAATCGTAAACCTTCTGGATTAGGACTTAAAAAACTGTTCTTGATAATCTGTACTGCAATGATTTACATGTATCATTTACTAAACTCGATCTTGGCCATGGCAAAAATATGCTCCAGCAAGTTGTGATCTTTGTCTTTCTTCTTGTCCATTTCAGCTTTTATGCGTTGATCTGAAATCATGTTTCTCTTATGAGCAATTGCTTTTAGTTAACATGTAGCCTTTTAAGTGGTGAAACTGAACAAAACTTATTGTCCGATTGGATTGGGTGTTTTTGTTGTAGTTATTGAAGCACGAAAGCTTGAAGTATGCATTCACTTGGTTGAAAAGCTAAGTGAGTATCAATTCACAAACATAATCGATGCTACTGTCAGTATTTCCATCATAATCTGTGGGATCCAACTCAAAATACACAACAGTCTTCGAGGCAATAATTCCAGCTTTGAAGTTTAAGCTCAATTATATTTAAGAAAATTAGTAAGCTAAAATATATTGTATGCCATATTAGAGAAGCCTTTGACTTTAGGAAAAAGAAGATTTCTTGAACAGAAACAAGATATTTCGATTGCAGCTGGTCTTTAATCTCCTTTGGATACGTGACAAAAAATAGATGATATAGATTCTTGTACATGTAAGAAGTGTACTTTAATGACGACTACTCTGTCACTTTGGCAAGTGACATAATCACATTGCCTTTTGCTGCTGTATTAGGGTATATTAAAATTTAAATTGATTCTAGCTCTCATTATTTCACATGTTTGTTATAATTCTGGGCTTTTGACAGCTTTTTATGTATCCAGTTAATAGTGTTACTTGACATAGAAAATTATAATGAAACATTGTAATGATCATAGATATTTGCATATCAAAATGACTGGAATAAAAGTACCGGGGATATAAATTTTAGTTGTTCTGAGTCAAAGAATTGATTGTTAATGGAATTTTCATGAACCTATATATCCTATAATTTATTTCATGGATCAGCTATGCTAGGGAAATTATTTTCCATGTAACTTTATGCAAAATATTTAATATACCAAACAGAATTCCATGAAAACAGTGATTTTTTTCAAATTCTTTGCAAGTACATGGAAAAACGCTATGGAATTCCATGGGAAAAAAAAAACCTCCATGAAATTCTATGGAATTCCATGAAAGAAAAAAAAAACCTCCATGGATTTCCATGGAATTCCATGTCCCAAACCCAGACAGAATTCCACGGAGTTCCATGGAAAATTTTCCATAGAACTCGATGGAATTTTCATGTAACTCCATGGAATTCCATGGAATTCCATGTCCCAAACCCAGACAGAATGCCATGGAGTTCCATGGAAAATTTTCCATGGAATTCCATGGGGTTATTTTACACGGGATGCTTGTGCTGAATTTTATTATCCTCAAGTCGCAGAAAAATTATTGCTCGAAAAAATTAGCATTTAGATGGCTTTCGCATCCAAAAACAAGTTTGCTCATAAACATTACACCGAAAGAGCGTGTGTTGGTCAAAGGCACTAAAATTGTACATATAGTCAACACAAAAACGTTCATAATTATCACGTCAGGAGAAACTGTTATCATTTCAAGAGAGTCTGAATGGGGTTAAGTGTTTTGTGTTATTTACCCATAATTCTTAGTGTTTGCTGTTAAATTGGCCCTTTTTTAAATGTTTACTGTTTCTAGAGAAAATACTGTTAAGTGTTTATAAGGTATTTCATGAAACCCTTTAATTGGTCTGTATATTATTAGCTTTTTTTTTTTCACTATTGTCTTAATTAGGTTCCAGTCTTTCTCTTAAGCATTTAAATATCTTGTCGTATTATCCAACCGTCACTTCTGAGGATGTATGTTGAGGCATACGAAACGTTAAGTCATTAATCAAAGTTTTTTACAACATGCGTTGTTTTGTCATGTTTGTAACCGCAGTCTGTGTATTATTTCTGTTAAAGCTGAAATGGCCAAAGAATAAGAGTTTAAACTTGACTTGTTGACAGTTTTACCTAGGGAAACTTAAATTTAGCAGTGTGACCGATTTTTCCCCAGGTAAATTACCTAGGGAAAATTTTTTCCATCGAAGCTTGAATGTGTCAAGAGAACAATAGAATTTCCTTTGACAGTTACCCTACATGTTTTGAAGGGGTAAACTGAAATCCCGAGGTAGTTAGCCAATAGATGTTCGTCGGCAAATGCGTTGTTGACAGATTTTGATTTGATCGCATCACGTTTTACTTGAAACACATCGAAGTGTAAGTTCTTTGTCGCTTTTGTCGCATGTGTGCGTGTGTCAAAGGAAGAAGATGGCCTGGTTTAGATCGAACGTGTAAGTATAAATTATTTGCAATCAGTACACGTTTCATTTGGCTCGATTTACACAAGATTTTACCTTTTTTTACCTTTATTAATTCGGCGGCTTATAATTTCGTTTCAGAAACCAGTCTGCTCAGGGAGACGAACAGAACCCAATCTATAATGCTTTTCTTTTCAATCGGCTACATCAACAGAATCCAGGGCCAAGCGGAGTGTTCCTTCAAAATCAATTCATCCCACCAACTTCACTTTATTTAACTCAACCAAGCGCCGTCACACCAGCCAGGGAAATTCCGTCAACGTCGAGCGTAATTCAATCACCATCAAGCGAAATTCTTTCCACTTCGCAATCAAGCAATGCTGCTCAAGGTCGCGAGAATCGCTGGTCTTTAACCGAAACAAGAATATTAATTTTGTCCTACCAGGAGCATGCCGAGGCGCTCGCTCGAGCTAAAAGCCAATCCTTTGTAAACCTAGATGTGATTTTCTTCAGTGTGACCTTTTTACCTGGGAAAATGAAGCCCGAGATAAATTTACCTCGGGTGTACTCAGGTAAAATTTCCCTAGGTAAATCGATGTTCCCTCGGGCAAAAGTGCGTAGTGTGACCTCAACTACTCTTTCTGAAAAAAGTCATTTTGAAATCTCGCCTGCTCTATGACCTCGATGGACAGCCTTTAAAAAACCAGAAACTAATAAAAGAAACAGTTGTCGGTCGTTTCGATACAAGTACAAGTCGACCGATACATATCTAATGCGATTCGAGTCAGTTGGGTACAAAACTGATATCTCGCGGCAGTCTGAAATTATCATATAATTTGCACCTCTAGAATTGCTAAGCGGTAATACTGAAATACTGAAACCCTCCAAAAGACGTTTTGAGGCACCAAACATGACAAGAACCGATAAAGCAAGATCGAAACAGTGGAGAGCTGATTTGACTCAGGTCTCATTTCATTTAGTTGATATAGAAATTGAAATACCATCACTGCATAATTCTTTATAAAATAACTGAGTCACTACGCGCGCTCTCATTGGTCGATAGGTGTGTTTAGATGAGAGTACACGGTTGTTACGTTTCAGATTTGCGCGTATATTTACGAATTTTTTGTTATAAAAGCTATAGAGCACTTTTTTCGTGTTTACAGAGCCTCATCTTAACACTCAGAGTGTTGGGAGAATTCTAAAGTGTTATGCAAACCCTCGATTGCGTCTCGGGCTTGCATTACTGTCTAGCATCTTGAATTCTCCCAACCCTCCTCGTGTTTGGATGAGGCTACGTAAACAGCGAAAAAAGTGCTCTTTTGCTTAATTATTGTTTTGTGCCGTCAATAGTAGTTCAAAGAATATTTTTAAAATTCCTATAATTAAACCCTTACTCAGTCTCCATGGAGAAGATACACTAAGGCTTCATTGACTTTAACCTAGGACATAACAAAAACATTCAACAGGCAAGAGAAAAAGGCACATACTAATCCACAAAGGAATACTGTAGGGTATAACACGACTGGTCCACAGTCTCTTGCGCCACCTTAGACCATTTCTTGAGTTAGCGCCATGTCTTATCTCTTCCTCTAACTGCGGATCAGGTACAATGTCGCCTTCAAAAAACTTCGATATGTTTGCTTGCAGAGAAAACGAAGTAGATAATAAAATTAATAACCAAAGAAACAACAAAAAAAAGTGAATGGAACAACTGTGGTTATACCTGCTTCGAAATCTAATTACAAGTTGTGTGAATTAGATGGAGACTCCCGAGATTCCCACGAATAATAAACACTTCATAAATCCGTGGGGGAAGGGGGGGGGGGGGGGACTCTGTGAAAATTTGGGTGGCGATATGCAGCCCGCTTCCCAAAACCCTTACCCTATTTATGACCAAACTTTTCGATTTCCCCTGCTTTATTTATGACCTGACCCTAAATCAATACCCTCAGGCTGTTTCAGACGTGCCATATACTTAATTCGTTAGTCAAGACCGACGGTAAAGGCATGGTGAAGGGCTTTTTCGATTGGTCTTATCGATAATTATAAAAGTAGTTTCACGTCTACCGTGTAAAAGCCACACCCTATTTATGAGCAAATTGGCTAAAACTGAAAACCTATTTATGACCGAAACAGTTGAAAAGCCATAACCTTTTGATCCCAATATACTGGCCTCATAGCTCATATAAGGGAGTACCCCCCGCCCCCTCTATCCTAGGACGTAACTACCACTACACGGAAAACAATTATTCTCCAGCAGCAGTTATGCTGGCTCGGAAATCCAAGGGCACCTCTGCAATTTACCCTTAACCCTCAAAGTGGTTTTCAAGTGCTGGCTGGCAGTCTAAAACTACTTCGATTTTTTCCTTAACGGAACTGTAAATAGGTAAAGATTTCACGCCCTTCTGCACTGTTTTGTGATGTTTTTTCCTAGGGTAAACCTATACCTAAAGTTATGAGAACCGGGTCGGCAAACGTTAACGTTTTGTGTAACATTGTACAACTTCCCCTGTCTAATATTAGCTTGTTTACTGTGTTGTACATGGCTGATGCCGTTTTTTTTGCTTGCTTTCTGGTTAGGGATTTGTGTATAAGTTGATGTAAACATAGTTGCCATCCCCCACTCCGCCCCGCCCCTATGTCTTTTGTCTCTACCTACAATCCTCTCTTTATGCAAGTGACAGTTATTTGAAATCAGTGCGCGCCTAAAGCTGGTTTCGGTGGCGTTTAGCAGTTTACTTTTAGATATTGGTCACCTTGAGAAAAGTTTTTGGAGAGCATTATGTAAAACTCTGAGATGGGACAAAGCTACTACGATAGGCAGAGTGCATTATGGAACAACAGAACTGTCTTGTGATACTTATTTTTATTACATTGGGTGGTTATGCCATGATATATTTTATTCGGTGATTAACTCTTTATACTCAGTGCTTATTTTATTACACTCGGTACTTACGTCTTTATATGCGGTGCTGCCTTCATTATATTCGGTGCCTATTCCATTATGTTCGGTGCTTATTCCATTATGTTTGATGCTTCCTTCGTTATATTCGGTGCTTTTTACATTATGTTTGGTACTTTCTTCATTATACTCAGTTCAAACTTTGTTTGGTGTCTTCTTCATTATTACGAATGCTAAGGCCATTATATTCGGTGCTCCCTTCCTTATATTTGGTGCAAATGCCATTATATTCGATACTACCTTATATTCGGTTATTTCTTCATTATATTCGGTGCTTACTTCGATATGATTGTCACCAGTCTTTGCAAGGGGCCGTACAATTTGGAGGTAGTCTGGGGAAAAACCCAGAATGTAGTTCTACCCTTGCCGCCTTTTTATCGCAAAATGGAGGACACTTTTGCAGCTAAATACAGGATCTCCACCGAGCTGTGATTGGAAGTTAAAAATAGCATTAGTCACGCTGTTGAGCTCAAGAGAGCTGTAGATCACATACGCAATTGTGGACGAAAGTTACGTTAGCATTAAAAATCTCTTCTTTTTTCAATCAAATAAACACAAGCTATGATATTTTTGCTAGGAGATAAATTTTCGGGACAAATCTACTTAAGGTGGCTCAAAACATGCAGTTTCCAGCACTTTGTAAGACTTAGATTTTGATGAGTCATAATTACCACTCTTCATCAATTGATGCTACAATCATAGTATGAAAAAACTGCCCGATAACTGGTGAACACATTGGTATTATTTTCGTGACACAATAGGTTACCATAGCAACACTATCACCTGCTAAAAACACCCTTAATTTTAGCTTTAAGCGCTTATAGCTCAAGAACGGCACGGTACATTTTTTTCTTATTGAAGAATTTTGATAAGCAGGATAAGATGCAAATTTCGGCAAAGTTTAAAAAAAGTCTCTATATGGGATTCAAAGCCACCTTAATCTTTTCGAAAATTCAAGGTGGCTCTGAACCCCATGTAAAGAATTTTTTTAAACTTTGTTAAAAGTTGCATCAAAATTTTACAATAAGAAAAAATTTCGCCTTGCCGTTTTTGAAATATAAGCGCTTAAAGTTAAAATTAAGGGTGTTTTTAGCAGGTCATAGTGTTGCTTTGGTAACCTATTGTGAAATGTGCTGAAAACTGTTTTGAGCCAACTTAATTCGGTAAAGGGGTAAATTTATGGCGTCGATTTGCTACCTACCGTTTGTTAATCATCGTCGAAAATTCACCACTAGGACAACAACAATATTTGTTTTCACTTCAGTATCGAACAGTTTCGTTAGTTAATTGACTTGCTGTTAAAGCAGAGCTCCGGCGGCCTGAAGGGCCGCCAAGCGGAGCCCCATACTCATATAGGAAAGAAAAGGAAGCCCATGAGTTGATTTTTTCATGGTCACCATGTCCAGTGGCATTGCTCGTGGGCGCGTACGCACGACGACGACGACGACGACGACGACAACGGAGTCGCGCAACATGGCGGCCATACTCCAAATATTAGGTTGACAGAGACATACAGTCTTGGTTTATCGCCTACCTTTTTGATATTGGACATCCATGTTATGATCAATTGAAACCTGTCAAAACAAGGTATCCGCTGACCAGTAAGAAGTGCTTTCAAAAAGAGTGAACAACCCAGTACTTTTAAATGCGCACGCGCACGTTGCAAAACACGTCCTTTCATTTGCAACGTTGAGAAATTGTCGGGACCCTAGCGATCTATTAAGATCAGTGATCATTTTACCTTTACCTCAGTCAATGTCATTTACTGCATAGCTTGCAGTCTTTGCAAAAAGGTATATATCGGCGAAACAGGTAGACGACTAGGCGACCGATTCCGGGAACATCTTCGCGACGTTGAGAAAGACGACAAAAACGCATCTAGACCGGTTGCTAGACACTTGAATCTGCCGAATCATTGCAAGCAATATATGGCAGTCTGCGGCCTCTCCCTACATCAAAGAAGCACAAAAAACCGCAGAACAAAGATTTATTTTTCAAATCGGCACTCTTAATCCTCACGGTATCAATGAACGCTTTTCATTCAACTAATTTATTCTGTTGTTTTTCGCGTTGCCAGGTACCAACCAATAGCGTAGCCCCTTTTTTCTGTATATAAACCACACACAACCCACAATTCCTCGATTCGCTCCGAGGAAGGGCTAACGCTCGAAACGTCAGCTTCTGAATCTCTTTACGGTGGCCAATTCACATTATCAACCCATTTGATAAAACCAAATTATCCTATTAACATTTAGCAGTTCAAAAGAGGGCATTATAATTGATTTTAGCACTCTTTTGCAATGTTAAAAAATGCCCTCAAACTGAAGGAAAACTTAAACTGCTATCTATAAACAAGGTCCAAACCAATTGTTTCAACTTTATGGTCTCAGATCACTTTTATTCGAATAGGAATTTTGGACATCCATCGATGGAAATATTTTTGGGGGCCTTAAAGAGCCATTGTCTGTAGTATGGAGAATCAATGCAATTTTACAAGTTCCATCCGCTATCTTAGTTGAGTATGCGCTATTTCGAACTGTCCTTGATTTCACAAAAATGTGAACTCGCAGGAACTTTGAAAGTGTATTTCTGATAATACTTCACTTAAAGGGTCTTTTTGACGCTATAAAAGAAAATCCGAATTTTTCGACCTGTAATCGGATTCTCCAGATTTACAGACAATGGCTCTTAACTTGTCAAGCTGATGCTCTTAAATAATTCTCCTTTATTTAGTAATCCTAAATTGCAAGAGACGCACCACTGAACTGTAGAGCTTAAGATGCATACATGTACAACAACTAAAGAGAACAAACCAACGTGGATAACTGCAAAATAGTAAAGAAAGACAGCTTTTGATAAAATAAAAGCTAGGTAAAAACACTGTAAATATGGCTGCGTGGTCATTTTCTCGACCCTCTTCACGCGATATACATCAGCACATAATGACTTGCCAGGGAGAAGTGTTTGATTTAATACCTGCAAATTGCGTTTCACGCAGTTCAGATAGGACATCAAGATCTAAATCTTTATTTATTATTTCAAGCTTGCAAGTTCGACTTTGAAGATGGAACACTCGGTGGTTGGAAAATGATTGGTACAGTGTTTGACAACAAGCCGACCTATGGTGATAACCCTACGGCTCGTAACAGAGGACAGCCTGCCAAGCAACAAGGTGACTATTGGGTCGGAGGATATGAAGACAGGCATACCCCGGATGATACGCCTGGAGAAGTTCAAGGAGACGGTCCGACAGGAACTCTCACTTCCCCATTATTTAAATCACGTTCCTGGTTGGAGGAGGGTGCGACGCCAATCTGATTCATGCAGACCTGATCATTGACGGCGTGGTAAGAAATAATGTTGTTAGAGCATTAATTTTTTTTAAGTCAGTCCAAACGGCTCATGTATTTCAATTCTTGGCATGTTGTTCTGGTTTTTGTATCATGAAGCGCTTAAGAGTATTGCTATTCTTCCTGGATGGGATGCTAGTCCATCGCAGAGTACTCCCCAAGTAGGTAAAAAAAGGCAACGTGAGAGTTTTCTTGCCAAATAACAAATCTTCTGTTTGGTTCATGTCGCTTAGGCAAGGCACATAAAACATGCCCGACATGATGTGTAAATGAAAAGTGCAAATAGGCAAACAGTGTTGCCCTTTTCAACAAATTATAGCTAACCGCTAGAAAAGCAAAGAAAAAGCAAGTAGGCTAGGAGTCTCAGTTTATTTAATATCTATACAAAGAAATTATTGTTCAATGGATAATTACCTCAATTTCCTGACTCAGTTTTTGTTCCCTTTTTCCGTGCTTTATTTTTACTGTCCCGGTATGTTGGCTGGTTTCAAAATACTTCGTCTTCCTGGAATATCGATGCCCGGATATATCCGAGGATAACTTGCATCGCTTTTCAAATATATGTTCTCTCACTTTTCAGGTGGAGAAGACAGTGACCGGTAAATGCCATGAGAAATGGAAAGAGTGACCTGGGATGTCATGGAGTTCCATGATCAAAAGGCACAAATCAAACTGGTCGACAACAGCTCTGGTGGGTGGGGTCACATCAACTTTGATGATTTAAAGGGTGACATCACCTGTGCCTGAGCCAAAATTTCGTTACATTCCACCGGTTGCGAAATAGGATAGCAGAGCAATATAGCATAGCCGGGGAATTGATAGGTACTGATGTAGTAAAATAACCGAGGCTTAAGGGAAGCGTTATCAGCTATACCGTTTAAAGCGCTATATGCTTGTAAGCTCTTTTTTATGGGAAATAAACTTGTCTTAAACTTCATCGAATCTAGTGCTATTTTGTGAGCAAATATGAATCAGATACTGGAAGTTTGTGTTATGAGAAATGCAAGATTGGTGCGAGATTAGCAAGAAATAGTTACTCGATCGAGTGATTTGCCTCTTAAACTGAATATCCCGATATTGAGTTCTTGAACTCACTAGTTATTTTCGCCAACATTATCAGCTGTACATCATTTCTAACTGACGTCATCACCGCCATATTAGATGACCATTATTACTGAATGGAATTCGAACTGATTTGCTTTATTACTCCTGTCATCCAAAATGGCCGCCAGAGTCTGCACTGTATATGTAATTTAAATCTCTCTGGAATGGATGCAAGCTAACCACTACCGGTTAAATCTTTGGGAAATATACTTACCCTAATCTTCATTGTGAGTGAAAATTAAATTGCCTGCAATCACTGACAGTCTGCAACATCTCTACCTATAAAAGCATTGGGCTTTACGTGAATGTCTTTTGAAATTACTGTGAGAGAGTTGTTGAAAAGTGCCCAGAATATGGTCGAAAATTATAATCACAGGACACTATAAAAATTATCGCTTTTTCGACCAATTCAGTTCAGGGAGAAAGCGAAAGTAAACAGTGCTTCGCATCTCGACGTTTCGTGCAACAACATACATCGTCAGAAGTGACGGTTACAAAATACGACAAGATCATAATTTAAAAAGACTGAAACTATAGTTTGTCACGCTCTTTACTGTTGCTGATAATTTGACTTCTACCGGCCATCACAACATCAAATGGGATCATTTCGAGATCCTAGCAAGTGGTCAATGTGATTTACAGTGTAAAATTGATAATACGGCATGTTCTGATCTTGAGTTGCCTGCAGTCACTGACACTGAGTTTGCAACATCTCCATCTATAATCACAGGACAGCATAGAAATTATTGTACGGGGCTTAAAACCCGCCCTTTATTAATTTGCACTGGATGTAGTGTCTTTTGTGCGTTGTTGTCTAGCTACTAGTTACCAATACCTCGCTTTATATAATTAGTTTTAGTCGTTTTAAATCTTGTCACACTTGAGAGGGATGACTTTACATTTCCGGATAGTCAACTTTCCTCATATGGACAGCAATATTCCCGCCAATCCAGCTTACGGCTTTTACATTTCTCAACTGGTGCTAGAATTTGCACGTCCAAAGTTGACTTCATAAATAGACTCCGCGGACTTTCATTACGTCTCAGACAACAAGGCTTTGAAAGCAATCTACTTCAGAAATCATTCAATAAATTCTTCAATCGCCATGGTCTTATCGTTGAGAAGCATGGTGCAGGCCTGCGGGAGATAAGATTAGCAATCCAAGCTTGAATTGCACCATCGTATCCTTGCATTACTTATTTCTTACTTAGGGCGCTTACCATTTGTCAGAACTGACCGGTCGGTTCGGACCGAGCGTAAATGGAATGCGTCAGTTCTGAGAACTGAGAGAACTGGTTTTGGCCCAGCTGGCCCTGCTCATGGAGTAGGGCCAGCCAGTTCTCTCGCTCCTGCACGGCTACACGCGTGAAATCCGCGGGAATTTTGAGTGTTTGTCTTTATATAGGAAAAGGACGTGAAATTTTTAGAAAATGGCAGAGGCTGCTTCACGGACTTGTGGTAAGTATTCGGAAGCTATTTTTTCACCTTGTCTTGATTGATGAGGATATTATTATCGCTTTCTTTACCCATACTGGTGGTGCGTAAAACATTAAGCTCTTTTAAGCTTATATAATTTTTTTATTGCAGAGCTCGACGGTGGAGAAACGAAATTACTCACTTGGTCGACAAAAAGTACGAAATTATTAATTTCACTACGACGTGAAAATGACGATCTGTTCGCAAAAGGCAAAGTCCGCAAAAACGTGGCTTGGCAGAGAATTGCCGAGAAGTTTAATTTAACTTCATCAGTTAAAGTTACGGGAGAACAGTGCTCTAACAAATGGAAGAAACTGGAGGAGAAATATAAAAAAGTCAAGGAGCACAACGACAAAACGGGTAACGACCGGAAAGAGTGCGACTTCCAACAAGAGCTGGAAGAGTTTTTCGGAACTGATCCGAAGATAATTCCAATGGCGACCGTTTCTTCTTTGACAGCAAAGCCGGCCACAGGCAATACGTCAACGGATGATGAGGAGGAATTACCTCTGGCAAGCTGCCGAGAGCCACCAAAGAAGAAGAAGAAACGACGCTCGAAGTCGTCTGCCACTGAAATGATTGAATTTCTGACTGAGTACAAGGAAGAAAAGCGAAAAGAGGAAGAAGCAAAAGTTGTCGTTGCGCAGAAAATGCACAATGAAAAAATGGGCATAATGGAGAGATTCCTTGACGTCCTGTCGAAGAAAGCAAATTGAGAACTCTAAAAACTTGAAGGTCCGGTTTATAATCTTTGTAGCTCAGCAACTCTTTCCGGAACAAGTTTCGTCTTCAATTAACTCTGTCACAATTAACCTGACCCATGTAAAGTAACTTTCGCTTCATACGATTTGTCTGTTCTTTATTAAGCTTCGTGAAAATATCCACCTCGCAAATTATTTACCACTTTTGGAAAGGTTCCACATCCTTCATGCATGGTTAATATTTGTAATCATCTGGTCAGCATCTCAGCGATCATTTTCTGGTCGAAAGTGGCAAGATCAATGCACCACCAGGTAAATGAGGACGGAGCCCAAAATTTGTCGAGTAAAATATGCCGAGCGGTAAGGTATGCTTAAGCGTATGTTTAATGCCCTAGCTTTGAACTTAAGCTTTTATTTTCAATTAACTTCAGCTTACCAGATTTGTAATTTTATTGTTAATATGCTATTTTATTTGTTGTGCTTACCGTATGTGAACATTTCTGGGATTTTCGACTCATTTGCTAGTTTGCCTCCCTTCACAATCTGTAGGCAGCATTGTAATGTATTGCCCAACGAAATACTGACAAGTTCAGTTACATTTTCTGTTACCTCGTCATCCTCCTGTTTTAGCTAGGGGGACCGAATTTTCATTGACAGTTTGTCTGGTTTTAACACACATCGAATGCAACTGTGCATTTTGAATTTTCCCTTTGTAAACGTAGGTACAGGTTGTATTGAATAAACGTTTGTGATTACAGACCTAAATAAACTCGTTGTGTTTTTAATTTTTACCGTTGACTGTGTTCTGAGGGCTGTCCACAACTACCTCTCAGTCCAAATTGCTTTGTTGATAATTCTAATTCAAATATTCCTGTAGTTCTTTCATTCTAGCCTCCACTGTCCATTCCAAACACCAGGAAATATAAAGGATTATAATGTTAATATGATGTATTAACAGTGAAGAATTTCTGAGTAAAGCATTCAAAACAAACATTTATCTTCTTTATATATTGAATACCGTACTGTTGTGGCATATTTCCGTCTTTCTAGATGCACAAAAGACGAATAATTTTTAGTAGCCATAAACTTCAAGAAATTAAGCATGACAAAAATGTTTTCTAGATCTCACTAGCTAGAAACTGGCAGTGACCTTATGCTTGGTATTGGAAAGTAGCTATAGGGATAAACCTGCTTGTGCCTATTATTATCAAGAAATTATTTTAGGGTTAATTCATGAAAAATTATGCCATTGAATACCGCTACAGACAAGCAGCAGCAATTAATAATTATTGAAAAAATATTTTCTTATAGGTTCACACAACTCCAGAATGGATCCAATCGTTCGTTGTTGTTGTTGTTGAGTTTGACTGAATAAAAATACTATGCTCTTCGAAGAGAAGTGTAATTGCATTTACATTTACACGTGATAACTGCATGTTGAAATTGAATTAAGAAAACCCTGACCACTGCCCTGCCCCCAACAGTTTTAACTTACTCACTCATTATTAATTACTTTTAATATTATGACATGATTGTAATATAGAGTGGCTCCAGAAAATATCCATACCTCCCCCATGGAAGGTTGTTTTGAAATCTCTTTAATACCCCCTGGAATTTCCAGTTTAGCTTTGTACTGTCCATTATACATTTTGGCTGTTAAGAGCCCACTACCCTCGGAATTTCCAATGACCATCCAGGGGGAGGGTATGGATATTTTCTGGAACCACACAATGATGAAAAACTTTTCCAAATGC